>PVKH010017494.1:0-15399 GCA_004027955.1 Chaetophractus vellerosus | reverse complement strand
AGAAAAAAAAAAAAAAAAAAACTTTATGCCCAAGGGCCGCCACATCTTTAGTGAATTTTGTCTGCACCCAAAATGTAATGGAGTTCAGGAAAAATGGAAAACCTCAGCTTTAAAGAAAGATGCCAGGTGATCAAGCCAGACAGACCATTAGGCATCTCCTACATTCAAATTTTGGCTGCCAGGGCCCCTTTTATCAATAGAAAAGAAGATATCAATTCCTCCCTGCTCAGGCTAACAGATCTTTAATTAATTGATATTATTTAATATCTCATGCCTTCTCCATTAACTACTGTGAGATGCTTACGGTCTCCAGAGTAGACTTCCTGAGAGGGATCTGTGAACATTGAAGAGAACTCCTCTAACATAGTCATCCTCCTCATCCCCCAAAAAGAGAATTTCACTTGCCGTTGTCAGTACTGGCTTCGCCCAAATCAGCATGTGTGTAGTATATTATTAAATAGTAGGAATGGAAATGCAGATTAGTTAGAATGTTATTGCCAGACTTGCATACAAGAGGTGACAGTTCCTCCAGTCTCTTGAGCATTAGTCCAAGGATAGGTTAAACTTAAGTGGCAGAACCATGGAGAAGGTATTAACACATACCTTACTGCTTTATACATGCCCAACATGCCCGTAACGGGCACTGTGGTAATTTTCTTTTTCAGTTTGCCCAAAAATACTGCCCTCATCATGTTGGCCATTATCTTGGGATGGACGTCCATGACACTCCGGACATTCCCCGTTCACTCCCTCTACAGCCTGGTATGGTAATCACCATTGAGCCAGGTAAGGAGATGTGTTAGCAGCCTTTGACCTCTTGTGGCACATGATAGTGTGAAATAGAAAGGTAAATATTGTTTATTTTTACCTGAACCAGCATAATTAGAAGAGACAAAACAAAAACAACAACAAAAAACAAATCTTTCCAGTGTAGTTTGTTTTAGAATTATCTTTAGTTTTCTTATTTAACATCACTTAATTTGTTTAATTTGATCTTTTGAATCAATAACAGATGGGGAATAATTTCTATTAGTGGATATTAAGAAATAAATCTTTTTTAAACTCTGACTTTTCCAGGACCAATTTATACTTTTATTCTACTTTATGGTGGCTGGGCAGGTAAAGCTTCTACAGTGTTTTCTTGCAGAGAGATACTCAGATTCTCTGTATTCTCAGCTGCAACACTTCCTCTGCAAATGCATTGAACTACCCAGCATTATCCCAATTCTTAGTATCCAAATCCTTTCTCATAAGCTTCACAGAAAGGTGACAATCAAATAAGTTACCTGGATTGGATGATACCAGTGGTGGGCAGTGGTGGCCACAGTGGAATGTGCAGATAGATGTTACAAGAGTTGATTTTTAAATACAGATGCTCTTTTTGTCATGGAAACAGATCTCAATCTTAGATTTCCAGTGTTTTTATCTCTAAATTATATAAATGATAGATGGGAAACATCTTTTATACCACCCTTTGAACCCAGTCATGCATTACCATCTGTGCTCTCAGGTACCATTTAGTCCAGTCTAGTTGGCACATGGGTGATTCTTTAGACTGACTACCTTATCCTTCACTGATCTTCTACTTATTATCACAGAGCAGTATCCGTGAGTATAATGGAAGAAATTATACTCCACCTGGTGTCTGTCTGCCTTCATGATTAGAAAGGGCACTTTAGGCCCTTAGATTTTTCCAAATGTTCTTTAAAGTCTTCCTGTTTCTCTCATTTTACATTGTGTACATCGTTTACATTTATAGCTTGAGAAAAAAAATCTTTTTAATGACTATTTCTGCAGCTTCTAGTTGTTCAGTCTAATAATTTCTAAATAAGTGTTTCTTTACATTTTAAAATACCTTATATCTTTTTCCTAATACCCTTTTTCCAGGGGACCCAGGCAGGGGAAGGATGCATTTATATAATCTGCTTGTTCCCAGCCTGACATGCTTGTAAGCTTAGTAATTTTGGTGGCCTTCTACTTGAGCTACCAGAATATGACAGAATCATGATCAACATTATCATAGTTACAAGGAGCCTGTAGTCTAATATATAAAATAACTGTAATAATAATTCTGATAATTATAGTCAACATTTATTGACCATTATTTACCAAGCACTTTTACATATTTACGTCATTTAATACTCATAATTCTATTAGGTAGGTACTATTAATATCCTAGTTTTACAAATGAGGGAATTGCAACACAGAGAGACCAACTTACTTGCTCCAAATCACCCAGCCACTGCCACTGATGAACAACATGTTCTTTTTTCTACTTCTCAGGCATTTATATTCCAGAGGATGACAGGGATGCCCCAGAGAAGTTTCGTGGTCTCGGTGTAAGAATTGAGGATGATGTAGTGGTGACTCAGGACTCACCTCTCATCCTTTCTGCAGATTGTCCCAAAGAGATGAGTGACATTGAACAGATCTGCAGCAGAATCTCTTGACCCTCACCGCAGCCCACTTGCCTCTCAGGTTCCTAAAGAGGGGTGTGTGCTGGCCTCCACGCACATGTGCTGAGTGACTGTGTGCACGTTTACACGTCTTCTTTTTGGGCAGTGCAGTGGCTGTATGAATGTATGTAACTGTTCATGTGTTTTGGGTTTTATTTTAAGTATAGAGACATTTGGAAAATTGCCTTTTCAAATGTATGTTACTGCAGCTTTAGTAAGATTAATTCTGTAGAATTAATGACCGGGGCAAGTTTAGTTTTTTTTTTTTAAAAAAAAGGTCTTGGTTACATATGTCCATGCATTCTAATTAACAACATATTTAAATGTACAGAAAATTTTCCTTCTCTCTAGGTCCTCTCTCCTGCATTTTTGCTGCCCTCCACCTAATATAAAAGTCTGTGTTATGCTTATATTTTAAGCTAATCATCAAGGTCTTTACTTAGATTAAAAGCCACCTATCAGTGACTGTGGGTAACCAGTGCTCACCTGCCACAACTCTTCAATACCTGTTCCAGATCCCGTATATCTACTGGGGCCACAAAAGCCCTCTTGAGCACTAGTATCCTGCAGTCCTACCATTCAGCTACAGTCCAGATTCCTCTAGCTGTCAAACAAAACTGTTTTGAGCCTTTCTTGCCAAATACTGGAATGGATTTGATTCTTTAAGATAGAGTAGGAAATGGAAGAGAGAAATACATATTGCATCCACTACAGATCCAGACCTCTATCTATCTGTTCTTCTCTATTTAAAGATGATGCTGTTCCCAGACATCCTTTCTTTATAGGTTTTTAACACACTTACCCTCATGGCACACCCTTGATGCTGCAGTGGCCAAGGGGCAGATCCTCTAATTAGCCTTTAAAGTCAGAGTAGTGGTACCTAGTTTTCAGACGGACAATGCTGTTTATCATTCTGTGATTTCCTCTAGCACCAAAAAAAAAACCCAATATATGGAATCCACCAAGTAACTGAACATTCTATGGTCTTTATCTGTCTCTGGTGTTAGTGCTGGCAAGGCAGTGGCAAGGAGTCTTAATTCTCTAAACACAGATCAGATGCACTTATACAACAACTCACTTGGAAGGTGAACAGGGCTAGATTAACTGCAAATGGTTTCTTCAGTAGCTTCTGTCGTAGAGGGAAGCTTTAACAACCAGTATGTGTACTTCTTTAAACTTGAACATGAGCTCAAGACTTACAAAACATGCTGATTGATAGAACATGAATTTTTTGGGTTTTGTTTTGTTTTGTTTTGTTTTGTTTTGTTTTTAAATATTTATACTCAGAAAGTACAAGCTAAGGGATTAGTACTCCCTAGAGTTCTAGAGGTTTGCCCAACTTATCGGGAAAGTTCAAGGTACAGAGCCAAAAACAGGCAGACAATGACCTAACCAAGAGACAAAAATAATGTTATAAACCAAAGTGATACGAATGGTATCTTGATACTGTTCATCCATGAATGCTTGGCTTTGATATTTGATACTCTTACCTAAGCAGGTGTAGGAATGGATACCTGCACACTTGGGGTTATCATCCCCTGCACCTTTGCTGTCCACCTGCCTCCAACTCCTCAGTCCTGTGCTAACTTGCTAAAAGAAGGTGTGGGAACAAATTCTCACACTTGTGCCCTCACTCCCTGGGCCTCTGTGACCCCAACAACCCTTTTCTTGGATTGGGTTTCCTTTGTTGTTTATAGTCCCAGAATAAGAAATTTCCTTTTCTTTCTGTAAATCATTGTCTGTGGTGGTCAACTTTCTAGCTAAAAACCTAGGTACCTTTTACACATAGCAGCTTACTTGGACATGAAAAAGCTTTCTTCTGGTTAGGGAGATAAGATTCCAGTCAGGTTCTACAGATGTTGCTGGTAATAGTTGGAATGGCTATTGTGGAATTTTCTGTTGATTTTTAGTCCCTGACCCTGGGATATTGTCCTTTGAGTTCCAGATCAAGTGTTTGAATCAGATTATCAGAACCATCAAAAGATAGCATGATGAATATCTCATAGCAATGTTTTGGGGGCTGTCTGATTATATTGAGGATCTTTCAAGCAGATAATTATGCACAGCAAGGGGATCTCATTCTTTCCCAGCCTTGCCATAAACCTACCCCACATTTCCCTCCAGGTCTAAGTATAAAAAACATTCCATATGTACTCCTGGCTCTCCTAATGAAAACCTTAATTAAAAAAAAAAATTCTTTAAATATTATCTCTGAAATTGTTCCCTCTGAACTAGGGTTGAAAAGAAAGATATGGTTAGATCACTAACAATGCCATCTAAATGGAGGAAGCATATCTGGATAGCCTCTGCTGCATATGTTTACATATTTTTTCAGTAATTGGTATTTTTCCCCACATTCTGGAAACTGGGACTGTTTTTTATTTGTAAAACAGCAGTAGAAATATAGGAGTAAGTACTCTCTACTCATAATTACAATTAGGAAATTGCTTCTAATTGTGATTTAAAGTACTCTATATGCACTCTCTTTCAGAGTATTGTTTTTTCATTAATTTTTATAAAGTCAGAAAAGGGAAACCCTCACTATAGATGTTCTATCTTAATTGAGATTAAGGTCCATGAAACTAATTAAATCCCCAGATAAAGACATTGTAATTCATTCAAATAGAAGAACTGAGCTTTATTATACTTTTTCAAGTGTACATAACCAACATCTTTTTCAGCTTTGTAATACAGAAATTGCAGATGTGAAGCCTGAGTGCTGCCTCTCAGCTTTCCTGTGCCCATGCCAGAGATCCTGCCCAATTAAAGCAGAGAGAGCTATTCTCCCAATCCAGCCATGACTTCAGATGCCTTTTTAACACAGTGTTTCACATAACCACCACCAACAAAACAGAGTTGAAATTTGAGCTAAAACCCATTGGCTATCCCTCAACTAGTATATGGTAGATGATAATGTAACTTATTTGGTATTTGTTAGAAGCTAAGTAATGGTGGCAGCATAAAAGACCCTGCTTGAATGGGTTTTGAGGGGGTGGATAATTCGTTTTTATTTTAGTTTCCTGAGGTGAAATCTATAGGCTGAAACTTAAGCTGAATGGAGTATGTGTCTAGGTAAATATACTTTAACCTGCAGTGTTTTGAAGAGTAATTTGAAGGTGAACACATCATTAAATGCTAACATCAGAGCAGAATCCCATTGCCACAAACCACCTGAGTTCTCCTGGCTGTTCATCTTATCTCTACCTGTATATAACTGAGGAACTTTGGGTGCAGCAGTATTGTTCAGATCAGGGGTCTCCACTAAAATCATGGTCTCTTGTGGTGTGCTTCTACAAGGACCTTAGAAATCTACAGTCTTTGCTGTCATTTCTGAATGCTTTGTGTGACTTTTGTGCAATTATGTAAGTTTATTTTTGGACAAAACGCTGTTACTTTTTAAGGCTTTATCTACTGAGAATAGATACGGGATTCCTCAACAAGGGAAAAGCATTTGTTACAGTTATTTTTTAAATAAACTATAAAACAGTATCCAAGCATGTGCGTACATGTGTGTTTTAGAATATATAGAGTTTACAGGTTTAAATGTAAGAACATTTTGCTTTAGAAAACATTTTCTTTTTCAAACTACTAACACTGTGTCATAAAATCATTATAGCAAATTTAAAAGTGATCTTATCAGTCCTCTACAATAAGGTAAAATGGGATAAAATGATACAATGATGAACTCATTGTAGGCCCAGCCTATTAAAAGGTTGAGCCCTGGCAATACTAACCCATAGGTGTTCAGATAGCCCCTGTAGCACTCACTACTGCAAACTACAGCCATGGGATTTTAGGGAAGTAAGATCAATTTGCAATATTATGTGAACGAGTTAACTTTTTCAGTGGGCTATATAAAGGATCATAAATGTAGCTTTCTCTCCCTATTAGGTATCCTTTTTAAAGTCTAAGATCCTCACTAGGACAGTGCTTTCCAATGTTTTCTACATCTCAGCACATATAAAAAGATATTTTTATAAGGCACAATTGGAATAAACTTGAGGGGATTTAGGGGTATATACATGGGACTTGGAGAAAAAAAATTTTAAGAAAAGGAAAATGTACAGTCTTAAAGAAAAATTTTAATTTGTGTAACACTTCATAAAATGTTTTTGAATGTTAATGAAAGACTGGTGCTTGCTTCTGGGAACACGGATTTTTTTTTATATATTAAGTTGAAACATCTACACACAATTCCTAATCCAGACTTTTCAATGATAATATCTTCAAATTCTTGATAATGACCATATACAAGAAACTTGTTTGCACAAGTGTGTGATAAAAATTTTAAAATCATTTTTTATGATTCAAAAATTTACAGTTGAGTTGATAAATGGATAAACAAAATATATATGCTACAATATAGATGAACCTTGAAGACATTATGCTAAGTGAAAGAAACCAGACACAAAAGGCCACATATAGTATGATTCCATTTATATTAAATGTCTAGAATAGGCAATTCCATAGAGATAGAAAGATATTAGTTGTTGCCAGGATCTGAGGGCAAAGAGGAATGGAGAGTGACTGCAATGTGGAATGGAGTTTTTTGGGAAGTGATGAAAATGTCTGGAATTATATGGTGGTAGATGGTTGTACGATTCTGTGAATACACCAAAAAACATTGAGTTGTATACTTTTAAAGGGTGAATTTTATGGTGTGTGAATTATATCAATAAAATAATTTTAAATTTTACAATTGAAATTAAAATAAATTTAAAGAATCTAACAACTCTTTCTTTCACTGACAAATGTAATGTGACATTTCCTAAAATGAGAATGGATTTCTAATCCACTTAAATTCTTATATCAAATGTTTTAAAATAATGAAGCTATAGTTTGCAAAATATACATGCGTTGTTAGAACACTCACCCTGCCGACAGCTCGTACTCCACTAAGAGGGCACATCACTGACAAAGGTCAGAAAGCAGAGAGTTGGCTGTCACGTTGTGCCAGCACAGAGCCATGGCCCAGTCTTCCTGCCCTCACAACACCCACAGCAAATAGCACCTGAGCTATCTGGAATGCCAACTGCTCCAGCAACTCCATGGCTCCTTTGTCTTTGATGAGCAACAGTGCCCTCTTCAGCTGCTGCTGAAGTAGATCAGGTGATAGGGCCCTTCCTCAGCCGTGTTCCAGTGAGTCCAGGGGTCCTTGTGAAGGGCAACAGGTAAGGGGGCTCTGGCTGCTCCAGGCTTCATGATCTGGCCTTCCTGAGGACCGAGGGGATCAGTTAACTCCTAGCACGGCAATTTCAGGGCACACCAGTTGGGGTGTTTATTTTTTATGTTCTCTTTTATGTTTGTTTATTTATTTATTTATTTTGGTTTTGGTTTTTAGGGTATTTGCTTTAGGTTCATAAAATTTAGAATTACACCGACTAGAATTTACCCTGGACATAAAAATGTGTGGAACTATGTAATCGAAATTAATTCAAATTAATCAAAATTTCCACCAGTTTTTAAACCCCAGAGGTCCTGGATAGTTTCCATTAAATACTATCTTTGACTAGGAAACAAAGGAGATTGGGAAGCCTACAATGATTTGTCAAAAAGTTTTATGAAAATACTCATCTTGGGGGGCCGGCTGTAGCCCAGTGGATAGGGTGCCGGTACACCACATGGGAGGCCCCAGGTTCGGTTCCCGGGGACCTCTCCAGGCGGGCAGACCACCTTGAGGGGGCAAGCCGCCATGGGCAGGGCAAGTCGCCCGGGAACGGAGCCGAGCCGCCCATGAGCAGGGCAAGCCCCAGCGCGTCGCTGCAACGGGGGGAGACAAAAAGCAGACATAGAAGAGCACAAAAAATGAACACACAGCAAGAGCAAGCAGAAGGGGGGGAGGGGTATATAACAAAAAAAAAGAAAATACTTGTACTAGTCAGCCACAGGGGTGCCTTTTGAAATATACCAAAGATTGATAGGTCTTTATGAAGGGTATTTATTTGGGGTAGAAGCTTACAGTTACCAGGCCACAAAGCATAAGTTTCTTCTCACCAAAGTCCATGTGTTGGAGCAAGACAGCTGTCGGCATCTGCAAGGGCTCAGGCCTTTGGGTTCCTCTCCTGCCAGGGCTGCGTTTCTCTCCAGGCTTAGCGTCTGCTTCCTCCACAAGTTCAGCTGTAGACCATGAGGCTCTCTAAGCTTTGTGTCTCTCCACAAGGCCAGCTGTAGACTGTCGGGCGAACGGCTCACTCCAACATCAGAACTGCTTCTCAAATCTGCTTCTCCAAATCTGCTGCAACTCAAATATGATGCCTAGCCTTTATACTTGAGACCACACCCACCGAGGGGTGGGGCCCAACGCCCTCCGGACATGGCCCAGTTAATGCCATTATCATAAACCAATCATGCCCAGATGAACAGATCAGTTTACAAGCATGATCCAATTTATATTTTTGGAATTCATAATACATAAAACTGTCAAACCATTACAATACTCATCTCGAAAAATGTTATTGGGAAGCAGATGTGGCTCAAGCGATTGGGCTCCCACCTGCCACATGGGAGGTCCCTGGTTCGGTTCCCAGTGCCTCCTAAAGAGAGCAAGCTGGCACATTGGGCAGGCTTGGCAAGGTGACGCAACAAGAGATACAAGAAAAACATAATGAGAGACACAACAAAGCAGGGAGTGGAGGTTCCTGGTGCATCCTAAAGAGGACAAGCAAGATAGCGAGCTAGCGCGGTGGGCAGGCATGGCAAGCTGACACAACAAGATGATGCAACAAGAGACACAAGAAGAAAATCAATGAGAGACACCAAAAAGCAGGGAATGGAGGTGCCTTAAGCAATTAGGCGCCTCTCTCCCACATCAGAAGTCTCGGGTTTGGTTCCTGGTTCCTCCTAAAGAAACAAGGAAGACGAACAGACACAGCAAGTACAAACAACAACGAGGGGGTGGGGAGAAGTAAATAAATAAAATCTTTAAGTGTTATTAAATACATCGTTGCTCAGTGGTCATGCTTTTCTACGGCTTACGGAGATTAGGATCTCTAATAAGCTGTAGTCAACTCCTACATTGATTATAATTTGGGCAGTGGGTTCTGTGTTGTACTTGTGTGATTCTCCTTTGCAGAATGGATCACTATGCACAGTGAATTGCACTTGGTATTGCATAAAGTAGAGATAGCACATACAGACTCTACTTGCAGAAGCATGAAAGAATCTGCTCTTGACACACAAAAAAAGTTTTTTTCATTTACTAAATGGTAAGCATGCTTTTACACAAAGTTCAAGACAATCAAAACCCAATTTAGACTCATTACCAATTTCAGTCCCCCTTGCTTTCCACAGTCTGTGTTTCATTTTTGTATTTTGTTTGTTTCTCTTTTTTCTTTTTTGTTTTTGTTTTTCTCACAGTCTGCATTTTAAAAACAGCTATATGTATGTGGACAATAGGGAAAAATAATTTAAAGACAGGCTGAGGTTGACAGTATTTAAGCAATTAAAGTGAGAATTAATAAAATGCTAAATTGGTATCACCAAATAACAGGAGTTAATAAAAACTCACAGTCCCCTGTGACAACCAGACCATGTCTGAAGTATCATGTACATTTCTGGGTGCCTATTTTTAAAAATGTGCTGAGGTAAGTGTTACCAGGAAATAGTGGTATAAAAAAATGATTGAAAGAGCAGAGGCTATTTCAGGTGGAGAAGAGAAAGGTAAAGGAAATCATGATGTCTGGCTCCAAATATTTGAAAGGCTGTCATGTGGAACATTTTATTTCACATTGCTCCATTAGGTAGAACCAAGACAGGTAGTTGGAAGATAGCACTCATAGAACCAGAATTTTAGAAATAAAAGGATTGTTAATGACTTTTTCCAGTCCCCTTACAGATGGGTCTAAAAAGATGGAATGACTTGCCCAAGATGACACAGATGATTATGGTAATCATGTTACAAACAGGTTTCCTAGTTCCAAGGTTAAGGTCCTTTTCATGTCAGCAAGCTGACTCCCACAGCCTATTCCATACTATTTCCATTCTCTTCAAGATTTTAGTCCCTTTGATCACCTCAAACTTAGCTAAATATGTTCCCCTCCATTTTCAATGAAAATGCCAGGAACCGGCTGTAGCTCAATTGGTAGGGCTCCAGTTTACCACAAGGGAGGCCCCAAGTTTGGTTCTCGGGGCCTCCTCGAGCAGGCAGACCGCCTCAAGAAGGCAAGCCGCCATGAGCAGGCAGGCCACCATGCAGTGAGCTAACTCGGCGGATCATGCAGCAGGGGGAGACAAGCAGACACAGAAGAACGCAAAAATGAACACAGCAAGAACAAGCAGAAAGGGGGGGATATATAATAAATAAAAAATAAATCTTTTAAAAAAAGAAAAGAAAGAAAATGCCTTTCAGAAGTGAACTCCCCTTAGAGGTTAGCAGGCCACCTCAATTTCTGTCTCAGTGACTGCAAGTCAAATCTCTTCTGCCTATACCCTTGATTCCCTAACTTTCCATCTGCTCTGTGACTGCCTCCTCAATAATGCTCCTCCTTCCTTCCCCCAAAGACTGTTTCCTCAGCCTACCAAAACCCACAGATTGATGTGCTCATAAACAAATTTCACTTGCAGTGATCACTTAGAGCTATGTACCTTGGAAAACCCTATTCTTAATCCATTTCTATGAATATGAATCCTTGTAAGTAGGACCTTTTGATGAGCTTACTTCAGTTAAAGTATGATCCAACTAAATCAGGATATGTCATAATGCTATTACTGGAAACCTTATAGGGAAGGCCACAGAGAGAGAAAGCCACAGGAAGCAGCCAGAAGCTGGAAGTCAATGGAACCCAGAAGAGAAAGGAAAAGCCAGGAGAGGCTGCCATGAGCATTGCCACATGACAGAAAAGCAAGGACTGAAGAGCATTGTAGGAATATGGTGGAGTAGGGAGCTCCAAGATTCAGTCCTTCCACCAAAACTACTATTAAACAGGCAGGAACTGTCAGAAACAACTGTTTTTGAAACTCCCGAGGCCAGAAAAACACTTTACAGGGAGTGGGAGGAAGAGGCTGATAAATTATAGTAAAGAACATACATTCCTCTCCCCAAGCAGCCCATCCTCCATTCTCATGGCAGGCTGCTGTAGGGCCCAGCCCCTGACTAGCTTGCTAGTGACAGAAAGGGACATAAAAATCCTCTTCCAGGGGGCCGGCTGTAGCCCAGTGGATAGGGTGCCGGTTCACCACATGGGAGGCCCCGGGTTCGGTTCCTGGGGACCTCTCCAAGCGGGCAAACCACCTTGAGAGGGCAAGATGCCGTGGGTGGGACAGCCACCGTGGGCAGGGCAAAAAGCTGCCATGGGCAGGGCAAGTCGCCCGCGAACAGAGCAGAGCTGCCCACGAGTGGGGCAAGCCGCCTGCGCAGTGAGCTGACTTGGCGTCTCACCGCAATGGGGGGAGACAAAGCAGACATAGAAGAATACACGCAAAAAAGTGAACACACAGCAAGAGCAAGCAGAAAGGGGGGGATATGTAACAAAAAAAAATCCTCTTCTACAAGAACAGGTGGACACAGCTGATCACTGATCACAACTTTTTTAAATAAAATTTTATTGAAGTATATCATTTACACATGAACATACATAAACAAGTATATAGTAAAATTTGTGAATTTACAAAACAAACATGCATATCGTCATACAAGGTTCTCATCTCCCCACTGCCAACTCCATTGTAGTGATCACAACTTCTAATTATTGAATTCAGATAGCTGGGCCCATCTCTGAGGGCAGCCATTGTTTCAATCTGCCTGGACAAAGGTGACGGCAGCCATTGTTTGAACCCTCCCCAGAGAGGGGCAGCAGCGGTGGAGACTTAAATATGCTGTGCTGCTTCAGGGCTGGGGGGACAGTTAAGTTGAAGGGCTGCATTGCCTGGGCCATCCAGGAAAGCTCAGCTTTGGAGAGCCATTGGTTCCCTTGGTGATCCCCTCCCCAGGGCATGTTGAAGCCAGTCTGCACACCAGCTCTGGGCCCCTCGCCCTGTTTTGTCTGGGAAAGACTGACTTGGGAAAGATCTCTCTGGTGTGACCCTCCTCCCAGAATTTGCCCTCCAGGCAAAAGCAGCTTGAGACAACAAAAGTAGGTAGACAGTCTGGGATAAAGGCTTGTGGACTTCAAACACCCTGGAGAGAAAAGTCTGTCTCCTGGGAAACAGAGGGGACAATCAAATTTCCATAAACAGAGGAACTCCAAAAAAATTAAGCAAATTCCAGGACAAGGCACAGGCCCAGAAAGGGAAAACCCTGCATACAGTTTTCACCTTTGGCAGACCTTCCCGATAGGAGGATTGAGGTTCAAGAAAATCTGTCTTATCACCAGCTGGTTACAAAATTTAAAAAATAAATAAGTCCCAGAGTTAACATTTTAAAATAGTAAAATGTACAGTGTGTAACAAAAGAGTACAAGACAAACAGAGAAACGGGAAATAATGGCCCATTCACAGGAAGAGGCTAAAAATCCAGAAAACACCAATAAGTTGAGAATGTGGATATACTGAACAAAGCCTTTTTTTTTTTTTTAATGATCCTAAAAATGCTCAAAAAGAGAAGGAAAATACAGAGAAAAAACTAAAGGGTATCAGGAAAACAGTGAATGAACAATATGAGAGTCTTAGTATAGAGACAGAAATTTTAAAAAGGAGCCAAATGGAATTTCAAGAGTTAAAGATCACTATAACTGAAATGAAAAATATCCAGGAGGGTTTCAAGAGCAGATTGGAGCTGACAGAAGAAACAATCAGTGAACTTCAAGACAGGACACTTAAAAAGAGTCAGGCTGAGAAGAAAAAAGAAAAATGAATTATTAAAAGTAAAAATAGCCTAAGACACCTCTGGGATACCATCAAGTGCACCAATATATGCATTATGGGAATCCCAGAAGAAGAAGAATTAGAGAAAGGGACAGAAGAAGGAATATTCAAAGAAATAATAACTGAGCATGTCCCAAACTTAGCAAAAGACATGAATATGCACATCCAAGAAGCCCAGAGAAACCAAACAGTATAATCATGAAGAAAAATATACCCTGTCATATGGTGATCACACTATTGAATGCAAAGGACAAGGAAAGAGTTCTGAAAGCTGCAAGAGAAAAGCAATGTGTTACAGACAAGGGAGTCCCAATTAGATTGAGTGCTGATTTCTCATCAGAAACCCTGCCCTACAAACAATGCTAAAGGGAGTTTTTCAGACTGAAAGGAAAGGACAATTAATAGTGGTTCAAAGTGGTAAAGAAATAAAGACCTGTGGTAAAGGTAACCATTTGGGTAATTATAAATAGCAGTATTATTTTATTGTATTGTTTGGTATGAACTCCACTTCTTACTTCCTACAGGTACTAAAATGCAAATACATAAAAAGTAATTATATGGGAGCAGTGTAGCTCAGTGGTTGAGTGCCTGCTTCCCACATATGAGGTCCCAGGTTCAATCCCCAGTCTCCAGTACCTCAAAAAATAAAAATAAAAATAAAAACCTCCCAGCAAAGAAAAGCTTGGTACCAGATAACTTCGCAGGGGAATTCTACCAAACATTCCAATAAACTCTTCCAAAAAAGTGAAGAGGAGGGAACACTCCCTAATTCATTCTATGAGGCCAACGTCCTCCTCATATCAAAGCCAGATGGAGAAAAAAAAACACAAGAAAGAAAACTACAGGCCAATATCTCTTATGAATATAGATCCAAATATCCTCAACAAAATACTAGCAAGCCAAATCCAACAGCATAATAAAATAATTATACACCATGATCATGTGGGATTTATCCCTGGTATGCAAGGTTGGTTGAACACAAGGAAATCAATGTAATACACCACATAACAGAATGAAAGGGGGAAAAAAACACATGTTCATCTCAATCGATGCAGAAAAGGCATTTGACAAAATACAGCACCCTTTCTTGATAAAAAAAAAAACAACACACTTTAGTACCCTAGGAATAGAAGGAAACTTCCTCAGCATGATAAAGGGCATAATGAAAAGCCCACAGCTAACATCCTATTTAATGGTGAAAGACTGAAAACTTTCCCTGTAAGATCAGGAACAAGACAAGATGCCCACTGTCACCACTGATATTCAACATAGTGCTGGAAGTTTTTAAAAGAGCAATTAATAAAAGGCATCAAAATTGGAAAGGAAGAAGTAAAACCTGCCCTATTTTCAGATCATATGATCCTATGTACAGAAAGTCCTGAAAACTCCACAACGAAGCTCCTAGAGCTAATAAATGAATTCAGCAAAGTGGTGGGGTATAAGATCAATACCCAAAAATCAGTAGTGTTTCAATATACAAGCAATGAACTATCAGAAGAAGAAATCAAAGAAAAGACTCCATTTACAATAACAACAAAAGAATAAAATATCAAGGAATAAATTTAACCAAGGATTTATAGGACTTGCACATAGAAAACTAAAAACATTGCCAAAAGAAATCAAAGAAGATCTAAGTAAGTGGAAGGACATTCCATGGTCATGGATTGGAAGAGTAAATATTGTTAAGATGTCAATCCTACCTGTTTTAGTCTGCTAAAAGCTGCTATGCGCAATATACAAGAAATAGATTGGCTTTTACAATGAGAATTTATTAGATTGAGAACTTACAGTTCTGAGGCTGTGAAAGTGTCCAAATCAAGGTATCATCAGGAAATCCTTTTCCCTGAACTGCAGCTGTGGGTGATCAGGCACATGGCAAGGCACAATGGTGGCATCAGCTCAACTCGACTCTCTCCGCTAAGCCTCGCTGCTTTTAGCTTCTGGCTAAAGAGGCTTCCTCTCAGCTTCTGGGTTCCTCTCTGTTTCTGTGGTTTTCTGTGTTTGCAGCTTTTTATTCTCCATTTATGAATGACTCCAGTGAGAGGATTAAGGCCTACCCTGGGTCACACAAAGGCCCTTAAATGGAGTAATTTAATCAAAAGGTCCTGCCCAGAATAGGTTTATTTACTTATTTTATTTATTT
>PVKH010017493.1:0-15409 GCA_004027955.1 Chaetophractus vellerosus | reverse complement strand
AAAAAAAAGAATAAGACACTGGGGGAACATATGGAAAAAATTATCACTGTATATTAAAGATAACAAATCTTACAGTGATGAAAGAAACATTGAAAAAAATTTAATTGTACTTTAAAAATTTTTTACTTTTACCTTTATTTTTATTTTTAAATTCTTTTTATTTTGTATTTTTGTATTTTATTTGTTATTATTATTTTATTTTCCTTCTATTTTATTTATTTATGTTTGGCTTTGTTTCTGGGGAGGTTTTGGATTGCAGAAACATCACAACTCTGCCAGGGGAGAATAACTGGTGCATTGTAGGTGATGGGGGATTTATGAGGAGGGGTGCACCTGAGGCATGCCTCTAAGGCATATGAATATGTTCAAGTGTTCATGGGGAGTTGTCTCTCAGTGGGTGGAGACACACACAATAACCAAAGAATGTTGAATTCCCATCCTGGGAAGTCCTGCTACATTCTCTAATTGAAAAGCAAGAATCCAGTGCTTTTTTTAAAATTATTATTCTCTACATGAAATGGAAATTCTAATGAATTAGTAAAATTTATCTTTGCCACTCCATCTCATGGTAATATTGGAAAAATCTCTTTATCACATTATGGCCTAGATGGTTTATTTTTTTCCCATGTGTAAATATTATCTTGTTTTCGGTAGTGTCATTTCCAATTTACTGTCAAAAATATGCACACCCGTATGTATCCATATTTGCAAAGAAAGTCTGAAAAAGCCAATCTCTTATATGGAGATGTCTTTACAGATGGGATGAGGATTTCTTCCACCTAGTTTGGGGAATTCATCGTCAGGTATCTGAGAGCTAAATGCATGTTAGGGTATCTAATTATGACTTTCATTCTACAATGCCCATGTATCCACTCATACTTCAATTCAACAAACAATTAGTTCCAATTCTCTAGTTTTAGAGATAAGGAAATTAAATTTCAAAAAGGTGAAGTCATTTGCCTTAGTTCTTGGACAAATTCATGATCAGTCAGATCTTTTGACTTTTCCTAGCTTTCCAGGAAGCATGCAGCACACCTAGAGATTTCCAAAGAGGGAATAGAACACAAATAAATATCAGGTGATTGGCTGGCCACACTTAGGATCCACTATCGGGTAAAAAGAACATTTCCAAGAAGGTGAAAATATGTTCTACCAGCTATGGTATTATAGGAGAATGCTTCCAAATATTACTGAGAGCTCAGTTGTTATCAATAAAATATTTTAAGGCATTAATTACTATATACAGAGGCACACATATACACACATGTCATATTCAAGATTACTGTACTGGTATATCATTTAATAATAAAATATACATAAGATAACATTTTCAAGCATGATGTAAAATTAATAAACATACATTTCCCATAGCACATGAATCATTTTGCGTATGCCCAGGGTGTGCATATCCCTCGTTGGAAACCATGACTATAAAACATTACTTTAAGCAGTCTTAATCGAGAATTTCTGTGCCCACTTTATAGTACAGTGTATTAAGCAAAGAATAATTTAATTTTTCCTTGATTGAACAAATTTGTCTCAATTCTGTGCCTGTGACTTGAAGAATAAATGTGCCTAATTATTTTTGAATGATAAGTGCTACTGTTGAGAGAGCTTACACGTATTATAAGAGTCTCAGAAAATGCAATCGAAAGAGTCATTATACTTTGCACTCATTTTAATTTTGAAATGATGAACCCAGTCCTATGTAAATGAATTATAAAAGAATAGAGCAGTATAAAGGAAATAGTTCACAACATATTTAATGATAACATCTAATGCTAATATCAGTTTCTTAAAACTATCTTATGAATTGATCGTTTCACTAATTATTTCAGTAAATTTGGAGTATAAGGTAAAATTCTGTCTAACTGCTTCAGAATATTAATGCACACATTTAGAGGAAAACTTGGCAGTGGTATTTTAAGGGGCATTTAAACTCCTAACTCCTTCACCTTCAAGATGATTAATGACAAATAGGCTTCACAGATTTAACGTCTAAAAGGGAGCAAGTTTGTCCTGCCACAGGCTTGACTCTCTCTCTTTTTTATTTTAAGATTTATTTTTATTTATTATATATCCCCCCCTTCTGCTTGTTCTTGCTGCACTCATTTTTCTTTGCGCTCCTCTGTGTCTGCTTGTCTCCCCCCACTGGGGCGACCCGCCCAGTCAGCTCACCAGCGCGGAGGCCCACCTGCTCGTGGGGGCTTGCCCTTGCCTGTGGGGGCTTGCCTTTTTGCTTGTGGCGGCGTGCCCCACCCACATTGGCTTGCCTTCTTGAGGCAGTCTGCCCATTCAAGGAGGCCCCGGGGACTGAACCCGGGGCCTCCCATGTGGTAAACCGGCGCCCTACCCACTGGGCTACAGCCAGCCCCTTGACTCTCTCTTTTAATCAGCACAACAGCACTGGCATAGAATGAAGCCAGGACCTAGACTTAAGTCTTGGAGTATATTTTTCCTTAAGTCAAGAGTGAATATATGTCTGATATACTCAGAACAGTCCTGGTTTATACATCTTGTCTTGGCTTAATAAAAATCACCCATTTCACTTTCAAAAGTGTCCTGGTTTAGCCAGTAAATTATATAATATTTTGTTTGTCTCTGAAATTCGTTTCTTCTGCAAGCCCCATCAGCACAAGCTACAAAATGTGTCTTGATTGCCCACTCTTTCCCTCTTGTTTGTCACTAACACAGCTCAAGCCTCTGTCACCTTGAACTTGAACTACTGCCACCCACTGTTCCCTCTACATCCAACCTTGTTCCCTTCAAATCATTGTCAAAACAGCATCCAAAGCCATCTTTATCAAATATAAACTGCTTTCCTTAAAACACTCAGTTTCACTTAGAAAAGCTAAACTCCCTCTCCATCCACTTTATTCTTATGCACTATTCTTAAGAAACACTGAATACTCATTCAATACTAATACTAAATACTAATTCTTAGGAGCCTCTGCATTACCTAGTTTCTCAACCTGGAGCTAATCTTTTGGTTTTAACAGGATTAGACCTCCTCAATATCCATGCCTTGGAACAAAATACTATTTCCACAGAGAGCCCACTCACCCACTCTTCAGGCATTGTTGATGCAAGTGCTGTCATCATTTCTCTCTATAGCATTTCCTCTCATCTGAAGTTACCTTCATCACTCATCTAGTTACTATCTTCCTCCAATTAGAACAGGAATACTACCCTGTATCTCTTGCATATGGCTGTGGTTTTGCTGCTTAAGACAACACCAGTACATTCTATAAAGCATGCATTATAAACATTTGTTAATGAATGAATGAAAGTTGATATTCATAAAACATTTTTAAAGCCCATTATGATTATTTATTATGAATTGCTTCTTCCTGGGGAGAAACAGTTGACAAATACTCTCTTCCAAATCAGAATAAAGTTTCCAAAAATACAAAAAAAATAAGATCTGTCACTTTCTTCAAAATTAGAAGTCAAAGAATATTCACTACACTTCAAAAAGTGACAATAATGAAAATGTAGTATAATAGAAAAATAACAGGTGCCGTTACCATGGTGATTGATTCTTGACAAACCTGAATGTGAGAGACATGCTTATTCATTTTCTTTAAAATAAATCTGATTTCATAGCAGCATTTGGCTATAATGGCAGTAAACCCAATTAAGGACACTGATGGAATTTCCCTTCCCTTATCAAAGTTGAACAATGATCTGAATGGGGAGTTGTAGTATTTACAGCTGCACAGAAGACAGGGGAATGGGCTCTAATCCATCATGGCTACCATTGAAAGTAGTTTGGCCAAGTCCACATAGTCCTTTGATGTTGGGGACCCCACTATCCCATGTCAGGCTGAGAAAGTCCTGTTATCCTGGGAGCCCCAATATCAGGGGTGCTGCTTCCAAGGTGTCCCTCAAGTGCCAGAGATTTAAAGGTCTTGCCAACCTAAGCCATTGAGTAGTGAGGCATGAGCCCCTGCTCCTGAAGAATTTCTTTTTCTCCCATTCTATTTCCATTTCAAACTACCTCTTCTTTACAATAATCTCTTCAAGATTCCCAGGAAACTAAGCCAGGGAAGAGTTGTCTCCAAACACCTCCACTTTCTTTCCTGTTACTAAAAATCACACCAGAGCAAAGGTTCTTAACCTTTGTCATGTTCTCCTTTGACAATCTGTGCCTATGAAATATATAAATACATAAATATATAAAATACATATAGCCACAGAGGAAACAAATTATATCAAAATACAATTATAAATGTGCTTCTTTATTAATCACATTAAATAATAAAATCTAACAGAGGAATTAATAAGTACCGTGATTTTTTAAAAAGATCTTCTAATTTAATAAATAAGCAAAACAATATTTTGAAATATCTGCAATAACTGCATGTAAATATTAAAATATTAATTTTCATTGTTGAGAGTCCTATTGGTATGTGAAAAGCTACCCTATCATCTACATTCAAAATTGAAGAAAGTCTAAATTTTGATGGGAAAGTAGCTAAAAAAAAAAGTAATTTTTTTCTTATCCAAGTTTAGCAACCCCTGGTTAAGAATTTATCAAATGATAATCATAACTCTATGCTGTAGTAAATAGGTTATTTAGGTAAAAATATCTTGATTCATTCTTGAAGCCACATATTTTTGACATAATATAACTTAAACGATTGTTTCCATATGTCTATTCCAAGCTCTGCACTCCACCATAGTATCCCCCTCCGCTTATCAGTAAAATTGATCCCAACACCTGTCATAGTAAATCCACCATTTCTTCTCATTGAACAAGTGGGAACTTCACTGAGAATAAGTTCAAATTATGTACAAGAATCTGAGCCATATCCTCCATGTGACTCAACCGGTCTTTGTTTTTGTTATAGCATAACCAAGTATCTCAGACTAGGTGGCATAAATGGCAGGTATTTATTGACTCACAGTTTTGAAGGCTAGAAGTGAAAAATCAAGGAATCAGAAGGGTCGTGCTTTCTCTGAAGGTTGAAACATTTGGGTGGTGAATTGCGGGTGACCCATAACTCAATCTCCACCTCTGTCACATGGATAGTCTTCTCCCTCTCCTCCTGACTGTGTCTAAATTTCCTCCACTTGTAAAGTGTCCAGTTATATTGGATTAAGGTCCACCCTGATTCCATTTGGCCTCATCTTAATTAGTAGGATCTTTGAAGATCCTGTATGCAAATGGGATCCTATCCGCAGGAATGGTGGCTAGCACTTGAACATGTCTTTTGTGGAGGACATGACTCAGTCCAGAACATGACCTCTAAGCACGAGCAACAAATAGGAGTATAAAGAGACTCAACTGCTTGTGGTCTTCACAGCATCCTTGGGAGCACGAACAACAAATAGGAGTATAAAGAGACTCAAATGCTTGTGGTCTTCACCGCATCCTTGGGAGCTGAGTGGGAGCTGGGGGTTACATACTCTCCTTGGGTAAGTGGGTAAAACACGTCCCAATGATATAGATTAATCAAGAGATGCACAATCAGAGAAGGTCAGACCTGATTCTGTTGTTCTGCACTGACCATGGGCTGCATAATGCTGCTGCTTTGGTAAGTTCAAAATCCCACAAAACATGCTTTTTGGTGTTTGTTTTTTTTTTTAAAGAGGAAATCAAACTTAAGAAATATATCATTATTTTTTTGTTAAATATGAGCTTAATATTCACAACTCTTTGGGATGCTGCCTTCTCTCTCTCTTTCCAAGTTTTTAAGCAGAAATATGCCCTGAATTGCATTAGAAGCAACACATTTGTTTTATTTAAAATCCTAATTTAAAGAAGTGACAACATTTTCTCTTTCACTTTTCTGAACACTTCCTCATCTTTCATGTTATTATATATACTGTATTAGCATTTAATAGGTAATTTTAATAATTTATTCTGCTCTCACTTTAGAGTTTTAGAAACATGAAAGAGGATGAATTTCTGTAGAAAATATTCTGAAACTGATAAAATTGAATGAATTCTCATGAAAGGTCACTATAAGCAAAGCAAACGTCTCCTTAACCACAATCCAAACTATGAAGTAGATAATGGATTTAAGCTGGTATTTCCATTGTAGCATATGAAACATAATCATTGGAGCAGACACATTTTGAACCATAGGTGTCATTTTTAATAGAGAATACTTTGTATAATATTTTATTAAATAAGAGGCTCATTAATGTTTGCTATTAAATATATAACTCACATAGGTTCCATTGGGTTTCTTCCTTGTATAAATAATTTTCCTCTGTGCTGTTGCTATATATACACTTAGATATTCTGTTAATTCTGAAGGGGTATAAACATGCAAATTACAAAGTGTGGATCTGCATTTAATCATGCCTAATTAAAGACTTCAGGCTTAGCGTGGGTAATATATCTTGTCAACAAAGGCTCAGACAACATTCCCATGCACTCTGAGTGTGCTTCAGTTGTACCAACTGGTAAATAATATGTATACTGTCAATGAAACACGCCCAAGAATTAGCAGCCATAGTATCGGGGAAGTCACAGATGACAATCTGAGCTAAGTGGTCTAAGTGATTACCAACGTGCTGCTATAAAAGCCAATCATCATTTTTCATGGGTTAAGATGAAATAAAAATAAACTGTTATGTATTTGGCAGAAAAATGCAGTCTTCAAACATCTGATAATGTTCTTTAACCATTATTATTCTCCCATAAATAGTTGATGATAAGTGTGCATTGACCACAGTTGGGGTGAAACATATGCAGTATTCACATTAAAATAATTGTTTCAGAACGACTAATTTTTTGGGGAACAAGTA
This sequence comes from Chaetophractus vellerosus, assembly GCA_004027955.1. Taxonomy (NCBI): domain Eukaryota; kingdom Metazoa; phylum Chordata; class Mammalia; order Cingulata; family Chlamyphoridae; genus Chaetophractus; species Chaetophractus vellerosus. The sequence goes on along the minus strand of PVKH010017493.1, from coordinate 8,647 downwards.
GTTCTCAATTCTATGTGTGCAAAATTTAAAAATAGAGTTTCTGGGTTCCTTAGAGGTTGATGACAACATATGTTCAATAGTAAGTACCCATTAGTCTTGTATTCAGTGGTCTCAGCAGGAGCCCAGAAACAGGGGCTTGCTGCCTTCATCATCTCTGCCTGGGGGCAGGATAAAGAGCTCACTAGGTCCACACTGCCCAGGGAAGGGAAGGCTCTTCACTGCAAGGTGCGTCTGCATTGCTTCCTGCCTTACCCCCTTGTGGAATAGCTCTGGGTGCAGCAGTCCAGGCTGTGCCCATTACGTCCTGTCCCACCCTGTCCCCATCAAACCTCTCCCTTCAGAGAATCAGAAAGAGAAGGAAAGAAAGGAACCATTACAATGGGACAGGTATCGCAGTTTTAACACTTAACCAATACATTTCCCCCCATTTTCCCTATTAAAAGTTTAAATTGTATTTTACTGTGGTTATCTCACTGTTTTTTTAAAACATTTTTTCAGGAAACTCACAATTGAAGAGTTTGAAATGATACTAACAAGTCTTCAGTTTAAAACCTTTTCACATAAATGCAAAAGCTGAATTCCAAAGAAGTCAGAGTATTTTTGAAGATCAAACAGCTATTCTATACATCGTTTCTCAGGAAGATGCAATTGATTGGAGAGAACTTTTCCAAAAGTATACTTTTCCAGGACATTAGGAAGGATGGGAAGAGGAAAAATTAGAAAAAAATTAAATTTCCTACATTATAGATTCAATATAAGAAATTGTAAAATTCTGTTTCCTTTAACTACAAGAATAATGTTACTCCCCTTTTTTCCATCTTCAGCAATCTTTAATTTAATTTAACTTCCATCAGTCCAGTTTTCAAACTCCTTTGGTGGGTTGGAAAAGATGCAAAGTCTTCTTGAAGACATGCCTATGTCTCCTTTTAACAAACACTTCACTATTTTTTCTAATAGGTTGCAGGCAAAGAGAAGAGTAAAGATGACATTTTTTACACATTTTACACTCATATTTAGGGGCAGATTACATGTTCTTAAATGTCCATCATCCATAGAGCTAGTGTGTAGCAGAGGCAGGAAACAAAGTACCTGTTCATCTTCCAGGGATGCAATAGCCCCTATTTTCCAGATAGTGCCTCTGAGCCCAGCAGGTGCTGAAATGTGCATAACTTAGCAAATGGCCTCTGAGGTATATTGATACATGAGGGTATTGATTCATCCAAAATTAGAACATTGTTCTTCAATACACTTCTGTCACCTTAGATTGTTATTTTGAAAGGTCTTGTCAGAGGAATCTGGAAGCTTTAGACTGAAAGATTACAACATTGAAAATCTCCTGTGCTCCTTAGACCTATCACAGGATAAGAAAGTTTCTAAAGCTGTGGTAACCTTGGATATTTTCATTTTTCAGAAGTATCTGTCCTGAGCTGCAAGCGTTCTTTAACAAACCTTGTTTATATAAGCACTCTCTGTTATGAAAGTGGATGTTGCAATATTCACAGAATTACAATTTGAAAAGCAAAAATTTTCCAGTGGACTGAATACCATCATTCATCTAGGTTACAATGACTTGTGATTTATGCATGTATTGTCCATTAGTTTGTCTGTCGGGTTGCCTGTGGAAATCAGTTCTGCCTTTATCATGCCCATCTTTGCCAAGTTAGAGGTCAGAGGGTAGAGTGACACGAGACACACAGGAAGGAAAGGCAGACTGGTTTGGATGGCACTATTAGGTGGCTTTGGGAAATGTTATAAGATATATCTCTATGCCGTTGAGACTTCTTGCCTTCATATCCAAAAATCATGTTGCCTTCATTAAGAACAGATTTTTATAAATTTATAGTGATTAAAGCTTGTTTCCTTCAACAACGTTTGAAAACCAATATAATATTTCTACAATATCTTTTCCTGCTAAATAAGCCTTTTTATGTATCAATATATTTATTGAGACTTCCAGTTTCATTTCCAAAATGTAAAGAGTTTGGAAGTCACGTCAACAATCCTTAGAACAAGAAAAAGCTGGACAGTCTGAAAATCAATGACTTTTCTTGGACACATCAGATTGCTGAGTTGCAGAGCAGCCCACCCCCTGCCACCAGGACAGACTGGCAAATACAGAGACTCACAGTCCGGATCAGCTTCCCTGGAGCAGAAGATGATAGAACCATAAATTACTTAAATAATATATATATTTTTAATAAATTGCTGGAGGTTCAGAAACTGCTTTTGCTGTCTTAGATGGGCTCAAGACTTCTATAGACTTTACCTCCAGAAACCCCACCAGGTTCTCATGGTCAAGATCTCAGAATGCATCACCTGGGGCTCTATTAGGGGAGGGAAGAGTATACCTTATGGGATATGTCCATAGTGATTTCCACAATAAAGACCTACTCTCCAGGAAATAGGCCTTTATCAGAGCACCATTGTGAAATGTTATGCCAGTTGTAGAAAGGAATTTCCCCCAACTCCCCTCTAGCGTTCTGTCTCACCTAAGAAAGGAGGGCAGGGGGAATAGTTAACAAGATCCAAGACTTCAAGGAGATGGACAGGGAATGCCATAGTCAGTGAAGTGAATACAAGATGGGGAAAGAAAGTTATAGCACTGGAAAAATACATGTCATTAGATCACTAAAAGTTTGAAATATAATGGAAGGATTACAGAACACTATATTTCCCTCATACTGTACTACAACACTAATGGGGCTTCAGTAAAATAATAATAGATTACTATTGAGAGAACTAAAAGATCAAACTCTCTCTGAGAAGTACTTAGAGAAGTCCAAAGTCATGAAGGCATAAACCAGTGAATCTTCTGGTTTGAACATTTCACATAGCAACTCTTACACAGATGAGCATAAATCCTCACATTAAATGCCTATTTATTGCAGTTTTTATTACCCAATAAAACATGACTGACTTTCAACAAAAAAATTACCAGGCACAACAAGGAAAAGAAAAAATACAGGCTGAGATGACTAAACAGTCATTAAAAAACAGACTTATATATAATACAGAGATTGGGATTGTCAGACAGGAAATTTGAAATACCTATGAATAATATGTTAAAGGCTCTAATGGAAAAAGTAGATAATATGCAAGAGCAGATGGATAATGTAAGCAGAGAGATGAAAACTTTAAAAACATTCAAAAGGAAATGCTGGAAATAAAAAACACAGTAACAAGAATGAAGAATGCCTTCAATGAGCTCACCAATAGACTTAATATAGCTGAGGAAAGAATCAATGAGCTTGAACATAGATCAACAGAAATTTCCCAAACCGAAATGAAAAGAGAAAAAGGCATGAAAAGCAAAGAGTAGAACATCCAAAAACTTTGAAGCAATAATATATAGTGTAACAAAAGAGTAATTGAATTACCTACCAGAAGGAGAAAAGAGAATGGAGCAAAGATGTATTTGAAGTAAAGATGGCTGAGAAATTTCCACAATTAATGAAATACACCAAATTGCAGATCAAGGAAGCTCAGAAAACTTCAAGCAGGATAAATAACAAAATAAAACATAACAGTACAAAGTAAAAAAAAAATCACACACACACCAAGACATATCATATTCAAACTGTAGAAAATGAAAGACAGAAAAATCTGGAAAAAAGTCATAGAAGCAATAGCAACAAAAAATCTTACCATTCGTGGAAAACAGGTAAACAAGGAGCTAGCACAATGAAAGATGTAAATTGTTGAAAGAACAGAAAAAACAGGCTAGAATTCTATATTGAGTGAAATTGTCCTGCAGCATAAATGATAAAAAAAAAACTTTCTTAGACAAGCAAAATTGAGGGAATTCATCGCTAACAGACTTGCACTTCTTTAAATGAGAAAGGTTTAAAGAAATTGTTCTGGCAAAGGAAAGTGATATAGATCAGAAGGTTGGATCTATATAAAGACAAGAAAAGTATTGGGGAAGAAATAAATGCAAGTAAAATAAAATATTTTTCTATTCTTATTCTTGATTGGTCTAAAAAAGAAGTGACTTTTAAAGCAATAATAAGATCAAGATATTGGGTGATTACAGCATATAGGTAAGTGGAATGTAAGACAATATATCATAGGAACAGGAAAAAGGAATTGAGAATACTCCTTTATAAGGTACCTGCATTCCATGGGAAGTGATATAGAGTTCTATTGAGGTGGCCTAGGGTTAGTTGGAAAAATATATTCAAAGCTTTAGGACAAGCAATAAAAATGTTTAAAGGATATGCTTTGGCAGGACAGAAAATGGAATCATAGAAAATGTTCACTTAAAGCAAGAGGAGGCAGAAAAAGAGGAGCAAAAATAAACAAAGAATAAGTAAAATGCACAGAAAAACAGCACTCTAGATATCAATCCAGTAGATAAATATTAATACAAATATATCAATAACACTTTAAAGTTGAATGGCCAGAACACCAGTTAAAAGATAGAAATTGTATCAAGGTTGCATGATACAAGATCAATTAGCAGCAATGAACAATTAGAATTTTAAATTATAAAAGAAAATGCCATTTACAACAGCATCAAAAAATGAAACTCATAAATAAAAATCTAACAAAATACAGGATCTGTGTGTGGAAAACAGCAAAACTTATGAAAATAATCAAAGAAGTTCTAAATAAATGAAAATATAATCTGCTTCCCAGGAATAGGAAATTCAGACTTTCCCAATTTGATCTGTAGAAAAAAACTCAGCAACCTTATGTGTAGATATTTAAAAACGAATTCTAAAATTTATATGAAAAGTCAAAAGACCTAGAAGAGTCAACACAATACTGAAGGAGAACAAAGTTGAAGGACTCATACTACTCAATTTCAAGAATTATTATAAAGTCTTAGATCAGTGGAACAAATTAGAAAATCTCAAAATACACCCACATAAACATAACAAACATTTCTGAAAAAGGAGCAAAGACAATTTGATCCAGAAAGGATAGCATTTTCAACAAATGGTACTGGAACAATTTTGTATATGGAAGTCCATGTACAAAAAAAAAAAAAAAGATCTAAACATAGTCTTCACAGCATACATAAAACATAAGCTCAAAATGTATCATAGATCTGTATTTATAATGCAAACCTATGAAACTTTTTAAAAAACATAGATGAAAATATCATAACCATGGGCTTAGTGATGAGTTTTAGATATAACACCAAAAATGCAAACCAAGAAATAAAAAAGTAGATAAGTTGGAGTTTTTTAACATTAAAAACCTTTGCTCTGAGAAAGACAATAAGTGAATGAAAATACAAACCAAAGAGTGGGAGAAAATATTTGCAAGACATATTTCTTTTAATGATCTTGTATCCAAAATACACACACAAAAACTCTATATCTCAACCATAAGAAAGCAAATAACCCAATGAAAATGGTCAAAAAGTATGAACAGGTACCCTACCAAAGACAATATACAGATGAAAAATAAGGCTCTGAAAATATGCTCATCAACATTTGTCATTTGTACTATGTAAATTAAACAATTATGGGATATTATTATCAGAATTGCCAAAATTTTTTTTAAATGAAAATATTGTTTGCTGAAGAGGAAGTGGAACAAAAGGAACTCCCATTCATTGTTGGTTAGAATGCAAAATGGTACAACCACTTTGGAGGACAAGTTGGTATCTAGTATTTTCCCAAAAGATTTGAAAATTTATATCCACAGAAAAAACTGCATGCTGTTTATAGCAGCTTTATTCATTATCACCAAAGTCTAAAACTAACCAAGATGTATTACAATAGGTGAATGGATGAACAAACTGTAATACTTCCACACAGTGGATTACTATGTAGTGATAAAAAGGAATGATATATCAGTCTATGAAAAGACATGGATGGATCTTAAATGAATATTGTCAAGTGAAAGAGGTCAGTCTGAAAAAGCTGTATGATTCCATTTATATGGCAATCTAGAAAAGACAACACTATAAAGGCAGTAAACAGAACTAGAGACATTGATATGAATTCATGTTTACCTTCATATAGGTACATATGGATACACATTAAAATATTTATAGATGTGTGTATATATACACTAATTACTACACACACATAACTCTATGCTCTATAAAGTGAAAGGACTAAAGTAATGACATGCTAGGAAAAATGAGAAAATGTAGCACCCAGATCCTGGATTCAAATACCATTCTCAAAAAAAAAAAAAAAAAAAAAAATGACTGATCCTTGGGCTGGGGCAGGGGATATATAGAATGAGATTGAAGTACCTTGCAGTGCCAGAAAATAATAAAGTGCTAAATACAAACACACACACACAGTGATGGGAGTATGTCAATGAGTCAGAGAAGCCAAATGAAAGAGTTTCTAATGACCAAAGCTGGGGCAATTTTAACAAAAAAAATATATAAAATAGTTTTATATCATAATCCAAAGTATAAAATAAATATACATGAATCCATGTAAATAAATATATGTGAAGAATAGACAATTATCCAGTGCAGAATTCCAAATAATTTATTTAGAGATTCTGTCTCCAAGAAGCTGCAGCATAACTTCCAACACCCTAAATGTGGAGTACACATGGTGACTTCCTTCTCTGCATTATTGTAGGGGTGGGGAGTAATTTACAATGGAGAGAGTCGGGGGCAAGATAGTGTGGCTTTAAGTGGGCACTTACCATCTCTCTTGTAAAAATGGCTGATTGGGGACGGGATCCAGACCAAGTGAGCTATTCTGGGAGCCCATGGGCATTGATCTAGAGGGAGCAGGACAGGGAGATAGATTGCTCAAGAAAAACTGAGTTTTTAGCCCCGTAGAAATCACAGATGGCTAAGCCCCACCCTCAGGACGAAGAGTTAAGGTGAGCCCTGACTCCCGCTGGCCACCCAGCAAAAGGGAGCATCCTCCGTGAGAGGGAGGGTTCTGGCAAGGGGCAGAGAGGGGTTTCCTTTCTGTGGTTTTGGTTGCCTGGACCCCATTAAAGCTTTGGGGAGCACACCAGCTATCTTGAGTGGCACCAGGCTGAGGGGAGAGGCGAATATGCCGAGGAAGCCTGATTTACCTAACCACCTTGGGATACAGAGGCTTGGCCTGAGAGAGGGCAGAGTCAGCTAATTTAATAGTTCTGCACTGAGGGCTATCAGAATTTCAACTTCCCTAAGGGAGTTAGGTGGTAGGAAGCGCTTAATAAGTTTTCAAGAGCCTATTATGGTCACCTTGGAGGAGGGGGTGGTCTAGAAGAGGCTTGCAAAATCACTTCCTAAGAGAGTAAAATCTGCCTGGGGGAAAGTGACTGAATAGTTTTCTGAAGAGCTGGCTGACCCAGTTGGAGGGGTAGCTCAGTGGAAGAATTTCTGCCTTGAATGTATGAAGTCCCTGGTTCAATTCATGACTCCTCCGAGAGTGTTGTTCCACAGGGATATCTAACATCCTGCTGATACTGTATGACAGTGAAAACATAGACATTATTTTTGTAATAGCTTCTTTTGGGTCTCTTACTTTAAAAAAAAAAATTTAACTTAGTTTACTCGCTAAAATCTATCTCAAAACTTTCAGAAACAGGCCTGCAGAGTAATTGATTGATGAACACAGGTAGCCTCAGAGGCTCCACAGGGGTCCAAGGCTCCACAAGGGACCAAGAACAGCTAAGGAAAGGTCTTCCTTAACTTTGGTTGACTGCTTGCTTGTGTGTTTGTTTGTTTTTGTTGTTGTTTTGTTTCATGTTTTTCTTTCCTCTTTCCCCGCCCCCTTTTAAAAATTAGGTGCTACTAGCTTGTTTCTTCTTTACTGTGCTTCTCCAACCTTGATTTCCCATTTTCTGTGTGTACTGATTTTGTGTGACAATGCTAGACAAAAGAGATATCTTTTCCTTCCTTCATCTTTCTATCTTCTGCTTTCTGTTGTGGTGCTTACATTCCACCTTTTTTTATTAGTCCTCAACTTTACTGGTTTCAATTTCTATCTTGTCTATCCTGTTTTCTTTTTTAAAAAATTATTTTTATTAACATTTTTCTTTCTGTATTTCTTTTCTCTTTCTCTCTGCCTTCATCATGCTGGCCTTTTAAATAATTCTATATATTTTTCTCTATGCAGTTTCCCATTTCATTGTAGGTTCTCCACTTTTTTATTCTTATTACTCTACACTACTTTCATGAGTTAAATATTCATTTTACTATGCCTTACATGCCCCCACTTCTAACTTTTATTATTATTCCTATTACCCTTTTTCTTTTCTTACCTCTTTTGATTTCTCTTGCCCTAATCATTTTCCTTCAAGGGAATGTAGAAAACAACAAGGAAATAGAACAAGAAGAACAAACTGTCAAAGAGAAAACTTAACACACACATCAAAACCAGCCAGGCTAAACAAAACTCTAGAGAAGAGAGAGAAGCTAATCAGCTGAATAAACCCATCAAGATAAATGATGAACAGAAGGCAACAAAAAATTACACACCATGCTAAGAATCAGGAAGACATGGACCAGTCCAATGAACAAACTAAAAACCAGGAAGAGATGCAGAACATCAAACAACTAATCAAAGTTCTCCATATAAATATTGTGATGGCTAGGCTAATGTGTCAACTCGGCCAGGTAATTGTGCCCAGCTGTTGGGTCCAGCAAGCCTGGGGCTAATTGCATCTGCATCAATCAGCAAGATTGGATGAAGAATGGATGACGCTGTTATCCATTCAGTTG
>PVKH010017492.1:0-15399 GCA_004027955.1 Chaetophractus vellerosus | reverse complement strand
CACGACTTGACAGTTTTGAAGGTTGTTACAAGCTGGTTATTTTGTAGAAGGCCCCTCGGTTTGGGCTCGTCTGAGGTTTCCTCGGGGCTAGATTCGGGTAAAGCGCCTTGGGCAGGAATCTCCTAGGGCGCTGCCTGGTGCTTCTCGCTGCAGCCTGGCTGCTGACGCCGGCTGCGCCCCTGGGGTAAGGTGGCGTCTGCCCGGCTTCACTGTCAAATCACTCTTTTGGTAGTTTTCTAGGCATTTTGGGAGGGTACTTTGAGACAGTGTTAAGTATCCTGTTACTAGCTTTCAACTCAGTTCACTTATGTACTTACAGCAGTGTGAGCGCCCAGTTTGCCGTTTATTCAGTGGGCTTTAACAGCCCACTGAGTCATTTCCATGCTCAGATGACCTCCGATTTGGCCCCTGGGGGCTCCTCCGAGCTGGCTGCGGTGGTCTCACCCTGTGCCCCTCGGCAGAGCGTCCCCTAGTTGGACCTCAGCTGGGGGTGCGTGCTTTGGGCGCCTCAGGCTTCCTCGCTCTGTGCAGGTCTGCAGGTGACTGTGAGAGCACCCACCGGCAGTGAGCATGGATTTGGGGGTACAGATAAATTTTAGGGAGTAAGGGGATTTGCAGATATGGAATCTGTGACTAGCGAGCATGTGTAACACACGTACCCACACATCTACGTCTGTATGTCTGTCTCCACATGTGCTAACCGCGAGTTCACACCAGTGTATACTCCAGCTGAGTGCAGTTCCACGGGCCTCATTCTAGTTTTCTCCCTTTTTGTGTTTTTAATTCCCTTCTTTGATCGTGAGAAGCCTGGCTTGTATTATCTTTAATCTCTACTGATTCCATACGCCCCCGGTCTGGTTCTGACACCACTCGGGGCTTCCAAGCCCCCCGCCCCAGAAGACCGTTTACTGGCTTTTCCCTGGAGCCGGAATCTCTTGCAGGAGACGGTGCCTCCCGTGTCCCTCTCTGCTGCCGGGCCAATGTCCTGGCTCGTGTTTTTCTATTAGTCAGCCTTGGTATACAGACTAAATGGATTAAATTATAAGGGTTTCATAGAAAGGGGAAAGTGGAAGGCAACGAATGATAAACTATGAGGACACAATGGCCAGAGATGAAATAAACGGAGGCGCGAGCACTTAGGGCGGTGATGGATTTTTCCACGGTGCTTCTGGAGAGGAAAGGAGGGCTTGGTGGGCAGTGCTGTAGCGCACACTCTCCACTGGGTGGTGCTCTAGGCCCATCGTAGGGCGCCCTCCTGGCCGGCAGGGCGGCCCACCTGTAGGCGCTGGGCGGGGCCAGCGGCCCCCGCTCGTGCGCTCTGTGGTTTGGAAATTTGTAGCTTGGATGGCAGTGCAGATTTCCATGTGAACTGTGATAAGTTTCAGTAGTTTTCCTGATAGTAAACGTCAGGGTAGGCTTTTTAAAAGAAATATTTTGATACTTTTCACGAAGAGCAAGAAGCTTAGCCTGCTGTGAGTTGGCACTTACAGGGCAGAAACCATTGACAGGACTCGTGATGAGCTTTCCTGTAATGTTATTGAAACCAAGGGTTAAAACAACAACAGTCCTACAAGTATACTGTAAGGCAAGAAGAAAATAGGTTCTTTTTAAAGGCGCTGAAGTCAGATTTGTTCTCGACTTCTCTGTGACCCTGACTGCCAGAAGGAAGGGGAGCGAAAGCTGCAGCCTTTGGAAAGAAGCATATTGACTCAAGGATTCTTACTGTTTAACCAGGTTGTCATGTCATTTCCCCTGTAAAAGCAATAGGAAAATATACCCAGGTAGTGCAAAGCCTTAAAAGCATATCGCTCTTGAATTCTTGAGAAAAATCGCCTAAAAAATGTAGTCGATCCAGGTAACTGAGAAGCCAAAAATTAAACCTCGGGAAGGCCGAGGCCAGGCCTGAGCTGTCCGTGCAGTAGCCACTAGTCACCTGTAGCTTGTGAGCACTTGAAACGTGACTGGTCCAAAGTGGAACGCATGGTAAATGTAAAGTGTGCACCAGATTTGAAGAACTTCATTCCAAAAAAAAAAAGAATGTAAACCATCTCATTAATAATTTTTACATTCAGTACATGTTGAAACAATAACATTTTGAGTACATTGGCTTTTAAATAAAATTTATTAATTTCACCATCGCTTTGCTTTTCTAATGTAAGTAGTGGAGAATGTTGAGTTGCTTAGGTGGCTCGTGCTTTTCTAGGTGGGTTAAAATCGAGCGCGCCGAGCATTAAAACTGGTTACACACGTAGAATTAATTGTAAATATTGCTCACAGGATTGAATGCGAAAGTCCAAAATCAGTTCTTGGAAAATTAGTTTTATGGAAAAACAGAATGAAAATAATAGCTGGGAGGGAGCTGGATATGGGAAGGAAATCGTACTAGAACCATTTATTCAAAAGTCTTTCTTTTCACTTTCTTTATGGTGTCTTGATGACTGAAATTCTTAATTTTTATTTAGTCAATTTTCTCATTCTTTCCTCTTTATGGTGCTTTTTGTGTCATAGTTAAGAAAGGTATTTATTTTTCGTGAAAGTTAAAGCTTTGCGTTTGACACTTAAATCCTCAAACCCCCTGGAGCGGATTTTCCTGTATTCTGTGAGATAGAGGCTCCAGTTCTTTGTTGTCCCTATGGAGACCCCCCGCCTCCCCTTTTCCTCCTCTCCACACAGACCTGCCACGCAGGGAGCTCTTTCTGGGTTCTCTACAGCAGGGGACTGCAGCTTTCTCAGGAAGGGGCCAGAGGCTCAGTGTTCTCCCCCATGAGAGCCACACGGTCTCTGTCACAGCCATAGACACCAGAGGAAACCAGTGAGTGTGGCTGGGTGCCGATAAAACTTTATTTGTGACGTGGAAATGTGAATTTCACGTGTCATCAAGTATTCTTCAAACATTTTTCTCAGCTCTTCAAAATGTAGCAACCTTTTCTAGCTCCTAGGCTGTAGAAAAAAGCAGGCTGTGGGCCAGCCCGTGGGCTGGAGGTTGCCGGCCCTGTGCTGCTGCTCCTCTGGCCCTGCTTTAACTCCTGCGGCTTCACAGAGGCCTCAGGTCTGGTAGCACCACCCCCACCCCCCCACATCCTCTTCCTGCTACACTTTGGCTTTATTGGACTTTACCACTTCCATACAAATTTTAAAACAAGCTTATCGGGTACCATGAAAAACGCTCTTGGAATTTCAGTTGGCATATTCATATCCAAGAGCTCTCTCTCCACTTACTCAAACCTTCTTTAATTCTTTTGTAAAACTTCTTTTTTCTTTCAGTAAACCTCTACAATTATCTCTGTAGAGGTTATGTATGACATCTTTTGCTAGACTTGTATCTGCGTGGCACTTTATAGTTTATTCTGCTATTGTAAATGCTGTCTGCTTTTTAATCGCTTTCTGACTGTTTGTCACTGATAAAAATACGTTTTGACTTATAACCGGCTTCCTTGCTAAATTTGGGTTGTTTTTAAAAAATTTGTCTGTTGATTCTCTTGTGTTTTCTGGACTGCGTTTTCTTTCCTCCCCTCCACTTCTTGTGTTTTTAATTTCTTCCTGTCGTCTAATTGCTCTGGGGGGGGGGGGCCCTCCAGTACAGAGGAGCAGTGGTGGTGCGAGCGGCCGCCTTGTCTGGCTCCTGATTTTTAATGGGAATGCTTCTAGAATTCACCCCTTTCTGATGTTTCTTGCAGCCTTTGTTAACATAACAGTCAAGAAAGTTCTTTTTTTTCCCCAGTGTAGCGCTTTATCGTGAACGGGCGTTGAATATTACTGAAAGCTTTTTCTGCATTGATTGAGACGATTCTATTCTTTTTTGTCTTTAAGCCATCAAAGCACATCTGTAGCTTTTCTTAGCATTAATCTATCCCTGCATTCCTGGGATAATCCAGCATCGCTGTGGTGTGTTATCTGTTATTAAATCCATTGGTGATTCTAGACGCTAATTAGTATTTTTCCATTTGTATTCATGAATGAAAGGGGCCTATGATTTGGTTTTTTCTTTGCACGGTCCTTGTCTTGTTTCGTACCAAAGTGAAGAAAAAGTTGGGGAATGTTCTCTCTTTTTCTCTTTCCTGGAAGAGATTATATACCATCAGAATGATGTGTTTCTTGACAGTTGGTGGGACTCACCTGCAAATGATCTGAGCTTGACGTTTCCTTTGTGGGGAAAATTTAAACTAGTCTTTTAGTTCTATAATAATTATGGGAGTATTCAGCCTTTTTATTTCCTTGAGTCAGTTTTTTAATCAGATTTTTCTTTTAAATTTTCAAGCTTATTGGAAAAAAGTTCTTGAAAGAATCTTTCTTAGTTTCTTCTATTTGTGGTTTAGTATTGTCTTTTTCTTAATAATGTTACTGATTTGTGCTTTTTTCTTTCTCTTTTTTCTTATCAGTTTTTCTAGGAATCTGCCCATTAATATTTTCACACCTCCAGCTATGTTGATCCTCAGTATCTTTGTTTTTCTTTTCACAGATATATCTATTTTCTTTTCTTTTTCTTTATTCTACTCTGTTTGTGTTTAATCTGCTGTTCTCTTTTTAACTTCTTAAGTTGGAAACTTAATTTACTAATTTTTATTTAGCCTTTTAAACCTCCTTTAAATATAAGCTTCTTTTATGACTAAACTACCATGCTTTATAAGTCCGTATTCATTCATTCACTGTTTGTCACCTGCTTTGTGCGAGGCACTGCTCTAGGCTTTCAGTCAAAGACGGTAAATGCTATCAAACTTCTGATTTTTTCTGAGGGGAGGGAGAGGGAAAAGAGGGTGTAATATGGGGGCATTTTCGGGACTTGGGAATTGTCCTGAATGACATTGCAATGACAGATACGGGCCATTATATATCTTGCCATAACTTGCAAAATTGTGAAGGAGAGAGTGTAAACTACAATGTAAACGATAACCCACTGTATTAGTCAGCCAAAGGGGTGCCTTTGCAAATATACCAATAATTGGTTGGTCTTTATAAAGGGTATTTATTTGGGGTAGAAGCTTGCAGTTACCAGGCCACAAAGCATAAGTTTCTTCCCTCACCAAAGTCCATTGTCACGTGTTGGAGCAAGACAGCTGCCGACGTTTGCCAGGGTTTAGGCTTCGTGGGTTCCTCTCTTCCCGGGGCTTAGTTCCTCTTGTTCCTCCACAAGGTCAGCTGTAGACTGTCAGGCGAATGGCTCACTTGTCTTCTCCTGGGGCGTCCTCTCCAACATCAGAACTGCTTCTCAAAAATCTGCTTCTCAAATCTGCTCCCTCTGTCTTTGGCCTTGCCCTTTATACTTGAGACCACACCCACTGAGGGGCGGGGCTCAACGCCCTACTTACATGGCCCAGTCAATGCCCTAATCATAACCCAGTCATGCCCAGATGAACAGATCAGTTTACAAGCATGATTCAATATCGATTTTTAGAATTCATAATTATATCAAACGGCTACACCCACATTTAGTGGTAATGCTCCAAAATGTGTTCATCAATTGTAACAAATATACCACACCAATGAAGGACGTTGTTAATGTGGGAAAATGTGGGAGGGGTAGGGGGTAGGGCATATGGGAATCCCCTATATTTTTTATATAATATTTATGTAATCTAAGTATCTTTTTAAAAAAATTAATTATTATTTTTTTAAAGATACATAGATTACACAAATGTTACACAAAAATTCCAGGGGTACCCAGATGCCCCACCTCCCACACCTCCCACAGCCTCCCACACACACATTCCTCACTAGTGTGGCACAAAACCCGCAACAGACACACATCCTGGGGCTTCCCCCCCAAGCAGGGAGCACAGTTCACACTGTAGACCTCACTCTCTCCACACGCTTCTGCATGTTATGTGATGATATAAAATGGCCTATATCTGTTGTTGCAATACATTCTTTAAACAACCTTGGCTTGATCACAGTCTATTGTTTATCTAATGCAAAACTATATTCAGTTTGCTAATACTAGGGGAGCCAATGTGGCTCAGTGGTTGAGTGCTGGCCTCCCGCATACAAGGACCCAGGTTCAATCCCCAGTCCTGGTATCTCAAAAAAAAAAAAAATTACAACAATTTGCTAATACTTTAAAATAGGAGTTTATATCTATATTCAAGTGAAATTGGTCTGATGTTTGTGTGTGTGTGTTTTGTTAGGTTTTAGAATCACGGCTACGGTTAGTTTTAATTTAGGTCTGTGGTGATTTGAAGCTATATATACCCTAGACAAACAAGTCCTTAAATTTCCCCACTCCTGTGGGTGTGGACCCGGTGTAAGTAGGACCTCTTGATGAGGCTGCGTCAGGTAAGGTGTGGCCCAGCTCAGTCAGGATGGGTCTGAATCCTATTACGAGAGTCCTTTACAAGAGAATGAAATTCAGACAGGGAGAGAGAGCCATAGGAAGCAAGAAGGTGAAACAGCACCCAGAAGAGAAGGGGGAGACCAGGAGACGTCACCATGTGCCTTGCCGTGTGGCAGAGGAGCCAAGTACTGCCGGCAGCCAGTTTTCAAGAGGAAGGCATAGCCTTGGTGATGCCTTGATTTTGACATTTTCCCAGCCTCAAAACCATGAGTGAATAAATTCCCATTTTTAAGCCAACTTATTTCATGGTATTTGCTGGAGCAGCCTAGGAAACTAAAACCGATTTTGGTACCAGAAGTGGAGTGCTGCTATTGCAAATACCAATAATGGGGAAATGGCTTTGGAATTGGGTAGTGGGTAGAGGCTGGAAGAATTGTGAGGTGCTTGGCAGAAAAGGCCTAGATTGCTTTGAAGAAATATGGATGCTAAAGGCACTTCCAATGAGGCCTGTATCAGTCAGGGTTTCTAGGGAAACAGAGCCGACAGGAGATACTCATAAATAGTAAGAGATTTTATAAAATTGTCTCACTTGACTGTGGGGATGCATGAGTCCAAATTCCACAGGGCAGGCTGCAGGCTGGGAACCGCAGTGGAGGTTTTGGGTGAATTCTTCAGGAGGAGCTGGCTGGCTGAAGTAGAGACGGACATTCTCTCTTCTGTCTGCTGAAATCACTTCTCCTTTGAAGGCCCTCTACCGGTTGGATGTGACGTCTCTCGTAGCTGAAGGCCCTCTGCTCAGTTGATTGTAAATGCCATCAGGCCTAGAGGCAATCAACTTACTGACGACTTAAGTCCATGAAATTCCTCACAGTAATAATCAGGCAGCGCTTGCTTCACCAGACAGCTGGGCACGTTACCTGGCCAAGCTGACACGCGAGCCTGACATCACAAGGCCTGAGAGAGAGATGGCGAATGTGTCACTGCAAACTGGAAGAAGGGCCACCCTGGTTTTCAAGTGGCAGAGAGCTTGACAAAAGGGAGTACTGATGTCAGATGCAAGGCAGAGTTTGAAAGCGATGAGCTTGCATATTTAGCTGAGGATATTTCCAGACTAACTGTGGAAAACGCAGCCTGCTTTCTCCTTGCAACTTACAGTAAAATGGGAGAGGAAGAGGATAAGCTGAAAACGGAATTCCTCGGCACAAAGAAACCAGAACTTTATGGTTTGGAAAATTCTGAGCTTCTGGAAAGCGAGTCCCCAGAGAATGGAGCCCCACGTGAGGGTTGCCTGAGCATGGACCCAGTGAGCCTTTCGGTGCACGTCAGGCCTGGCAGTGCCGGTACCCAGGAAGGGGCTGTGGAAGGGCCTCCTGCCTGGCGGATTGGACCCCTGTGTGCTACATCCAGAACCGACAACTGTTTTGTGAGGTCCGTATGAACAGAAGCACTGTCAGCCAGGGCTAAAAGGGAGAGATGGAAGGAAA
Source organism: Chaetophractus vellerosus (assembly GCA_004027955.1). Taxonomy (NCBI): domain Eukaryota; kingdom Metazoa; phylum Chordata; class Mammalia; order Cingulata; family Chlamyphoridae; genus Chaetophractus; species Chaetophractus vellerosus. Next base: position 7,647 of record PVKH010017492.1, on the reverse strand, counting down.
AGTCACTTCAAGGGCAGAACCGCGGAAGCTGAGGTCTGGGCTGCAGACATCTCCTCGGGCCAGGAGAGCGGACCCACCCACGCTGGGAAGGGCGAGTCTGCCCGGAGCTTGGAGAGGGCGAGCCTTCCGCCCCACTCTTCAGGAAGAGTGCTGCCGCCCCCGTGTCCTCAGAGGTTGGGGCCTGTGCCCCGGGGATTGCAGGGGCCTGGCCGCCACCCCAGTGCTTGTGCAGCCTTCACCCCAGCGTTCAGGAGAGCGTGGTCGCTGCACAAGCCCTTGGAAGAGCTGGGGCTGCTGCTTCCCCAGGCCCGGAGGACAAGGCGTCACTTCTACCGGAGTAGGCCCTGCAGGGTTCCAGAATTGCTGCAGACCCGTGACCCTGACTTCCTTCCAATTTCTCCCTGTGGGAGTGGGAATGTTTATCCTATACCTGTCCCCCCTTTGTCTGTTGGGAGCAGAGAACTTGTTCTTTAGGTTTCACAGGCACAGTTGGAGGGGAGTTGTGCCCCAGGACAGGCCACCCCATAACCAGTTTTGAGGAGACTGTACTTAGCAATGCTGCTGAAATGACTTAAGGCTTATGTAGAAAGAACACGACATTTTGGGGTCCAGAGGGTGGTTTGAAGCTGTGTCCCCCAGAAAAACATGTTCTTAGATTTAACCCACTCCTGCGGGTGTGGACCTTTTGATGAGGCCACTTCTGTGCAGGTGTGGCCACCTCAGTCAGGATGGGTCTAGTCCTCTTACTGGAGTCCTTTATAAGAGGTGAAATTCAGACGAGAGAGAGAAAGCAGAAGCAAGAAGCTGAAAGCAGCAAAACCGGGAAGAGAAGGAGAGAGCAGCAGGCACCGCCGTGTGCCTTGTGCCCTGCCACCTGGCAGAGGAGCCGGGATCGCCGGCCGCCGGCCTTTGGGAAGAAGGCAGCACCTGATGATGCCTAGGTTGGGACATTTTCCCAGACTCTAATTGAGAGTGAATAAACTCCCATTGTTTAAGCTGAACTGTTCCATGGTGTTTGCTCAGAGCAGCCTAGGAAACTAAAACACGGCCTCCTCATCTTCTCCTGTCCTAGAACAGCTTCCGTCTCAGAGGAGTTACCTGGTTCTCTAAAGTCTGATGGAACCTTCTGGAGTCCTGAGGCTCGGTGCCTTTCCCTCCACCTTGGTCAGAAGCAGATCTCCTCCAGTGGCTGTCTCCTCCAGAATTGCTGTGTCCGAGGCAAGGCTCACATCTTACTTGCCTGACAGCTTCTGGACATAGCACCCTTGGAGGCACGTGTTTGTGGTCAGAAGTTGCTGACTGGTGCCAGGTGACTTTTGCTCTTGGCTTCAGGGCACACGGTCAGAAGCCGAGGGCCTGGGAGAGCCCTCCTTGGCGTGCTCTTGTTCTCTGAGTGTGCCAGCCCCACCTCGGGAGACCCGAGGACGAGTGCTGAGGCCAGCTGCCCGACGCAAGGGGCTGTTTCCCTCTGGTCCTTGCTGGACCCCCAGCCCTGGGTGCCTGGTGCGTTGGTTGCTGCAGGAGCCACTGAACGAGCAGCGAGGCCAGGCCGAGGCACCGTCCATGCCACGCGGGGCTGCAGGCCAGAGCCCTGCAAGCGCCCGCAGCTGCCCTCGCGCCAGCCACGCCGCGGGGAAGGGGGTTTCCGGCTCTGCTGGACAGCCTCTGGGGGCGTTGCAGAGGGCACCGCCTTTGCTCACGGGCCTGCAGTGAGCGGCGCGGGCCTCTGGGATCCCTCAGGTCTTCTCGCCCACCTCTCGGCCTCCAGTTCTGCTGATGGGGTTTTTGCTTACTCATCTGTTTCTTCTTTTCAGTGGGGTTTGATGACGAGGAGAAGGTGACCGCTTGGCCTCACCTGGCCCTTGTGACTGTCGACTGTCCCCAGCTGAGGGCCACGGCCAGGGCTGTCCAGGCCCATGGGGCCCTGCGCAGCCAGGTGGTGAAAGGGCAGAGTGGGACAAATCGAAAGGAGAACCCTGATAGCTTTGCTCACCTAAAAATTTAAAAAGCCTAAAACACTAGGAAACCTCAGTAAAAATCAGCCAGGAACCCATCACGCCAGAGATCTAACAATATTAAAGCATCTTTCACAGCTCGTTAAGAAAAATGCTACGGTCCAGGCAGAGATGGTCAGGCAGACATGAGCAACCCAGTCTGGGAAGAAGTCCCGCAGAGCACTAGTGACTATAGGGAGTGAAACTCATTGGTGATCAAAGAAGTACAAATCAGAGCCACTGCTGGCTACGTGCTAGCGGGCCTGCCGCCACGGAAGTGCGTGGGTCTGCCGAGACGAGCGTGCTTGCGTGTAACGTGCTGAGCCTTTTTGGAGTCTTGTTACCCGGCAGCCGCTTTAAAAACGGTCATCCTCTGTGGAATAACTCAGTCTGATGGGACTGTATCTTTTTTTTTTTTTTTAATCTCCCCCCTTCTAATTGTTCTTGCTCTGTTCATTTTTGCGTTCTTCTGTGTCTGCTTGCCTGCCCCCCATTGCGGTGACCCGCCAAGTCAGCTTACTGCGCGGCGGCCTTGCCTGCTCACGGGCGGCTTTGCCCTGCCCATGGCAGCTTTGCCCTGCCCGTGGTGGCTTGCCTTCTCGAGGAGGACCTGGGAGCTGAACCCGGGGCCTCCCATGTGGTAAACCGGTGCCCTACCAATTGGGCTACAGCTGGCCCCCTGGAACTGTATTTTATGGGGGTGATCCAAATTGTGTGTGAAGGTACATGCACAAATGTGATAATTACAGGGTTACTTATAAAAGGAAAAAACAGAAAACTCACTGAACATTGACAAAATGGTTGATAAGTATATACCTGAACGAATTGACCCTGTCGTCATAATGAAACATTAAGATAGCTAGAGCACTGCATGCTTTGTTGGACAAATTTAAAATGCAGAGAGCATCACACAATCATTGATGAGGATTTTTACGAAATATGTGTGTACTAACAGGAAAGTGGTTATTACAGAGTTGTTTTAGTTTCCTAGGCTGCTCAGAGCAGACACTATGAAATGGGTTGGCTTAAACAATGTGAATTTATTCACTTACAGTCTGAGGCTGGGAAAGTGTCCCGTCAAGCCTTCATCAAGGTGCTGCTTTCTTTCTGAAGATCCTTGGCTCTTCTGCCACATGGCAAGGCTCATGGCAGCACATGCTGGTGTATTTGTCTGCCAAAGGGGTGCTGATGCAAAGTACCAGAAACCTGTTGGCTTTTATAAAGGGTATTTATTGGGAGTAAAAGTTTACAGTTAGAAGGCCCTAAAGAGTCCAACTCAAGGTTACTTCCTTACCAAACTCTGTTGCCACATGTTGAAGCAGGATGGCGGGCGATGTCTGTGGGGTTCAGCCTTCCTCTTCCCTCTTAAGGCTCCGTGGGCCCAGCTTCTTCCAATCTCAGCTGTAGGCTGGAGGGCTCATTTCTTTCTGGGCTCAGCTGCTCTGGTCTCTTCACAAGGTCAGCTGTCGACTCTCAGGGTCATCTCTCTTCCCAGGGCTGCAGGATCCTCTTCCATGGCTGTGGGGCTCCCTTCCTTTGTGTGTCTCCTCTGTGTATCTGCTTCTTTGTTCTTGGTTGAGCATCCATTTATATAGCCCACCAAGAGGGCAGGGACTCAAACTAAGTTGCTCTAATGATGTGGTAGAATCAAAGCCCTCATCTTAACATAATTTAATCAAAGACATCTCGGCTGAATCTAATACAAGCAAAGGGTATCATGCCCAGGGGAACAGACCAATTTACAAACATAATCAAATATCTTTTTTGGAATTCATAAATAATATCAAACTGCTACAGCTAGTCTCTCCCTTCTCTTCCAGGTTTCATTGCTTTCAGCTTCTTGCTTCCACGGCTTTCTCTCTCTCTCTCTATTCATTCCATTTAAAAAGGACTCCAGTAATAGGATTTAGACCCACTCTGATTGGTATGGGCCACACCTTACCTGAGGTGGCCTCATCTGAAGGGTCTGCTTACAGTGGGAATGGATTAGATTTAAGAACATGATTTTTGGGAATACACAGAGCTCCAAACCACCACAATAATGTTAAACAAACAAACAGAAAAACTCCCAGGATACATCATGGAAAATTTCATGTAATCCAGTTATTCTTTAAAAGTCCATCGGAAGGGTCTGTTGCATCCCGTGGTTGCTCCCGGCCGCGAGCCCCTGCCGGGGAGCAGCAGCTGCGGTGAGCTGTGTGTGCCCTCAGCCACCGGCTCCCGGGCTCCCCAAGGCCCTCCCGGAGGAGCGGAGAGGCACGAGGACCGGGGCAGGCACAGCAGCTGGAGACCTCCTGAGTGACCACAGGCTGGGGTGGTGCTGCGGCCGCGCTTGTCCTGTTAGTTTGATGTAATTATGAATTCCAAAAATCCATATTGAATCATGCTTGTAAACTGATCCGTTCATCTGGGCATGATTGGGTTATGATTAGGGCATTGACTGGGCCAAGTCAGTAGGACGTTGAGCCCCGCCCCTCGGTGGGTGTGGTCTCAGGTATAAAGGGCAAGGCAAAGGTTTGAGAAGCAGTTCTGATGTTGGAGAGGAGGCCCCAGGAGGAGACAAGTGAGCCGTTTGCCTGCAGTCTACAGCTGCAGCCCCGGGAAGAGAGGAACCCAAAAAGCCTGAACCCTGGAGACGTCGGCAGCTGTCTTGCTCCAACACGTGGACTTTGGTAAGGGAAGAAATTTATGCTTTGTGGCCTGGTAACTGTAAGCTTCTACCCCAAATAAATACCCTTTATAAAGACCAACCAATTATTGGTGTATTTGCAAAGGCACCCCTTTGGCTGACTAATACATCCTCACCACTCGCGAGGGCGTGAGGCTCGACTCTCCCATCGTTATTTCCCCTTGCTCTGCCCGTTCTCTGACCTCTCCTTCTGTGCATCGCCACACGTGCTGACACCACCAGGGGCTCGACTCGGGCTCGGGGACCGCGCCAGGCTCTGCTTTCTTGACCTGGGTGCAGTTCCTGTATTCTGTTTCCTGTGTTTTCTGTTTGTGCTCGTGCGTTTCACTCAGACCGCCCTGCTGTTGTGTTTGATAAGGGGTCCCGTTTGATTGCCGTGAGCAATGAAAATGTGTTTCCTGAGAAGTTTGGGGATGGGCTGTTTCTAGAGGAGCGGGATCCAAAGAGGAGTTATTCCGTTGGCGCTTTCCTATTGCATTGGAATGCAGGTGCTCCTCAATTTATGGAGAAAATGAACTTTTGGCAAGTTATATATTATTCGGTTCCTGAGGCCCTGGGAAGTCATGCTACTTAAAGCAAATAATCACTCTTTGATTTATTGCCTGCTCCCCTCCCCATTAATAAGGCCTCTGCATATTGGTTTGCTTAAGGTAGGGTGAGGCTCGGTTCAGGAGCATTTTTGTGACCAGTCCATGCAGCGGTTGGGTGGGAACCGGTGGGCAGACCCCCCAGTGGCGGCACCACCCTGTGCACCCCAAATCCTGCTTCTGAGACCTCGGGCTTTTAAAACATCATTTTAAAAATGGTACTTTCTTCTCTTGAAGAAAGCATTGTTACTGAAATTTCAAGAAACAGATAAAAATCTCTAAGGTCAATAATTGTTTATATGCATGACTTGTAAATTTAAAATTGCTATAAACTGCAAACAGCCCAGGCTTCTGCAGACACTGTGTGTGGTAAAATGCAAATAATATTAAGTCCTCAAAATCAGTAACCGTTCACCTGAAAAAACCTTGGAAACCTTTTCTAAACTGTGTGCGCCTGCGGGCACGGGGGATGCAGCGAGCCGGAAGCTGAAGTGCTTTGGCCAGGGGCCCCCCCGCGAAGGCAGCTGAGTAAATAGTCCCCACCTTGCAGGGCAGGGAAGGCGGCCGGGTGCGGGGGACAGGCGGGGACAGGAGGGTCGGCCCGCGCCCCCGTGACCGTGCGCGGGCCGCCACCTCTCCGTGGTGCCTGCCGTGGAAGCTGCCTTTAGCGACCAGCCGTGGCCAGCGTGTGCGGGTGGCCCTGCCTGGCTCAGAGGAAAGTTTCCCTGAGCTCAGCATCTCGAGTCTTTGAATGAAGAAAGAGTTTGCGATCATGACTCTGGGTTATTTTTACTTTTAAAATGGAGATGGCGGCAGGGAATGTGTCCATAGGAAAGGCAGATCGTTTTTTGAGGAAGGCGCGCGGCTACCTGAAGCTGAACGTGGCCGTTTGTTGGCCGGCAGTGGCCGTGTGTAGACCTGTTTTTCCCCGTGCGCTGCGGCGCCCTGGACATAGGCGCGGGTAGGACCCCGGCGCGGTGCCCCCGCCGGCTGGAGCTGCTGAGTGGAGGCGGCACAGCCGCGCCGGCCGCTGAAGCTGCTGGCAGCTCTGCTCCTGACGCCGGGCCGTCTCTGACCGTAGCTGGCGCCCAGGCAGCTCTGCTGGGCACCGGGCGGCGTGCGTCAGCGCAGCCTCGTTCGGCCCCCTGCGGGGCGAGCGCCTCCTTTCCACTCTGTTGTGCGGGAACAGGCATGGACAGGTGGAGCCGGGCTCCCTGGGCCCCAGAACAAGGAGGTGCCGGCGCCGGCTGGGATCAGGCCCCAGCACTGCAGGGTGCGGGTTCGGGGCGCTGGCCCCTCTCCCGGGGACCCTCCCTGAGGTGGCGTTTCTTGTAATGATATGTTTAATTTTTTTTCTCTTCTGTTTCCAAAAATTAAGCATATTTCATACCAGTAATTCCTGTGTGGTGTGTGTGGTGGGATGTTCTCAAATTGTACAGTGCGTAGTAAAGTCTGTAAAACAAGGGTTCCGTGGCGGCTGTGTCAGCCCAGGGTGTGCTTCTCTGCCCCCTGCCCTGTTCGTTTAAATGAAAGTTTTGAAAACGCCGGAGTTTCAATGTTTTGCAGCAGTGTGCTTGCTACAGGGCCTGTAGGGTAAGAGCGGAAGTTCCTCTTGATTGTCATAATCCCAGCCAATTGTTTTAAATTCTTAAACCCTTCAAAATAAATTCACCAGCTTTAAGATCAGTGTTCCAAATTCTGTTTCATTCTGTGATAAAGAAATAGGAAGGCATTTCAAGGTAGTCCAAAATAGGAGGGAGGTAGGCCAGATGACCTCTTGTTTTTTCTGCACTGTACCTCACCATCTGTGCATCCCAGTCTGCTACCCTAAGTTCTGTGCCCCAAGCAGGTTTACACGAGCGCCAAGACGGCCATGTTGGACATGCAGCATTTGCTCACTAGTCATTATGAGTGGGTTTTAATAGAATTTTGAATTCCTCAGTGAGAGATTTACTAGCCTGTGAACAAATAAAAAACAACACAGATCTTTTTGGGTAGTAATTTACTGTGGTATTGAAATTCATTTTAGTCTTTAGTATTTTAACTTAAAGTCATTTATGTAGCCATTACCTGTTTTTTTGAAATAAAACCTTATTTTGAGATAATTATAGATTCACATGCATTTGTAAGAAATAATACAAAGAAATAATAAGGTTTTTTAAATGCATTTTCCTCCCCGTCTGAGATAGCTCCCTCGTCTGTTTTTTTTTTTTTCCTCATTGTCTGATTTTTCTTTAGGAGGCACCAGGAACCAAACCCAGGACCTCCCATGTGGGAGGCCAGTGCTCAACCGCTTGAGCCACATCTGCTCCCCACCCCCGTATTTTTATTCCCAGTTAGCGTTTTCCCTGCACCTGGTATTGTGCTAGGGCTTCCT
>PVKH010017491.1:0-15405 GCA_004027955.1 Chaetophractus vellerosus | reverse complement strand
CTCTGTCTTTTTGCTCTGTCTGCTAGTTGTTGTTGTTGTTTTTTTTTTTCATTGTCTGTTTGTTTTTTTCTTTATGATAAACAGGGAACCAAACCTGGTACCTCCCACGTGGGAGACAGGTGCCCAACTGCTTGAGCCACATCCACTCCCTGCGCATTTTGTTTTTGCTCATTATCTGTTCATTGTTTTGCTAGTTGTTTTTGCTCTTTGCTTGTTGTTTTTGCTCATAGTCTACTCATTGTTTTATTGCTCAGTGTCTGCTCGTTGTTTGTCTTCTTTGGGAGGCACCTGGAACCCGGGCCCTGCCATGTGGGAGGCTGGACCTCAACTGCTTGAGCCACATCTGCTCCTCTCAGTGTGATTTTGATTTGCATTTCTCTAGCAGCTAGTGATGTTGAGCATCTTTTCATGTGCTTTTTAGCCATTTGTATATCTTCTTTGGAGAAATATCTTTTCAAGTCTTTTGCCCATTTTTAAGATCAGGTTGTTTGTGATTTGTTGTTGAGTTAAAAGATTTCTTTCTGTATACTGGATACTAAACTTTTATTAGATATTTGGTTTTGAAATAGTTTCTTCCTTATGTAGGTTATTTTACCTTCATAATAAAGTCCTTTGATGCACAAAACATTTTAATTTTGATGAGGTCCCATTTATCTATTTTTTCTTTTGTTGCTTGGGCTTTGGGTGTAAATTCTAAGAAACAATTGCCTAACACAAGGTCCTGAAGATGCTACTCTGCATTTTCTTCTGGGACTTTTATAGTTCTGGCTCTTATTTTAGATATGTGATCCATTTTGAGATGATTTTTGTATGTCGTGTGAGGTAGGGGTCCACCGTCATTCTTTTGCATATGGGCAGCCAATGTGTTGAAAAGACTCTTCTTTCATGATTGAGTGAACTTGGCACCTGTGTCAAAAATCAGTTGGCCATAGATATGAGGGTTGATTTCTGAAGATTCAATTTCCGTTCACTTTCATAGGTTCATATGTCTTTCCTTGTGTCAGTACCATGCTGTTTGGATTACTGTGGCTTTATAATAAGTTTTAAGATTGGGAAGTTTGAGTCCTCCAACTTCATTCTGATTTTTTCAAAATGGCTTTGGCTATTTGGGGCCCCTTCCCTTTCCATATGTTTGATGATTCGCTTATGTGCTTCTGCAAAGAAGAATGTTGGAATGTTGGAATTTTGATTGAGATTGCATTGAATCTGTAAATAACCTTGAGTAGAATTGACATCTTAATAATATTTAGTGTTCCAATCTATGAATAAAGATTGCCCTTTCATTTATTTAGGTTTTCTTTCATTTCTTTTAGCAATGGTTTGTAGCTTTCTATGTACCAGTCCTTAACATCCTTGGTTAGAGCTATTCCTAGATATTTGAGTCTTTCAGTTGCCATTATAAATGGAATATTTTTCTTGATGATGTCTTCAGATTGTTCATTCCTAGTGTATGGAAACACTACAGATTTTTGGTGTTGGTCTTATACCTACCACTTTGTTGAATTCATTTTTTAGTTCCAGTAGCATTGTTGTGGATTTTGTAGGATTTTATATATATAGGATCATGTCGTCTGCAAATAAGAAAAGTTCCAATTTGAATGCCTTTCTTTCTTTTTCTTGCCTAATTGCTCTGGCTGGAACTTCAGTACAGTGTTGAATAGAATTTGTGGTTGATAGTTCTTTCTTTGAACACTTGAAAACTATTAGGCCATTTCTTTCTGACCTTCCTGGTTTCAGAAGAGAAATCTGCTGTCATTTGAACTAGTGTTCCCTAAGTAATATGTAATTTTTCTCTTTCAGCTTTCAAGATTTTCTTCTTTGTCTTTAGTTTTCAAAAGTTTAATTATGATGGATTTTTGGCACAGATTTCTTTGGGTTTACCCAGTTTTGATTTTCTCAGCTTCTTAGGTTTGTAGGTATGTCTTTCACCAAATTTGGGAAGTTTTCGGCTATTATTTCTCTCTTTGTCGTCTTCTTCTGAGATTCCAGTGATGATAATGTTGGATCTTTTGTTATTGTCCCATGGATCCCTGAGGCTCTGTTCAATTTTTCGGTCCATTTTCTTTCTTTTGTTCATATTGGGTGAATTCTGTTGGTGTGTCCTCAAGTTCACTGATTCTGTTCCCTTTTTTGTCAGTCTACGATTGAGCCCACCCCTTGAGATTTTAAAAATTTCTTTTATTGAAAGTTTCAGTTCTATCATTTCCATTTGGTTCTTTATAATGTTTATTTCTTTGCTGACATTTTTTTATTTCCATTTGTTTCAAGAGCATTTGTATGTTTACGCATTTTTATGATGGCTTCTTTAAAATTCTTGTTAGATAATTCCTGCATCATTCATCGCAGTATTGGTGTGTATTGATTTTCTTTCTTTTTTTTTTTTTTTTCCAAATTGGGATGTCCCTGGCTCTTGGTGGGATGAGTGATTTTTGATGAAACCTTGTGCATGATTGGTATTGTCCTGTGAGACTCTGGGTCGTATCAGATCTTCTGTTTTGGTTGCCCTCCTCTACACCGCTAAAGGGGCGGGGTGGGGAAGGGCAGTGCCACCCTGTCCTGCCAGGTGATGATGGCAGTGCAGGCTCCCGCGTGGACTCCACTGATGCCTGGGGGCAGGGCTGGAGCTCGGGCTCTCCATCAGGCCTGCACTGATGCCTGCCCAGCTGGGAGGGGTGCAGGTTCCTTGTCCCTGCTCCCACCTGGCTCCACTGACACCATCCTGACTCCCCCCAGGCCTCTGACAGCACCCCAGGGTGGTACTGCTGGGCATGGTGGAAGTCCAGGCTCCTCTTGTGTCTCCACTGACCAGAGGGGAACTTGTTAACACCCAGGAGATGAAAGTCAGGCTGCCACTCAGCCTTCTCTCCACGCCCCATGATGGGCTTGGGAGCCTTGATGGACCTTAGCAAGGCTGTTTGTCCAGGCTGTCCTCCAGGCCTCTGCCGGTGTAAGTGGGGATGGGGCCACCGTTCGTCTGTGATGTTTAGTGGTAGTAGAGTAATGATTGTCTAAAAAGTTTCTGTCTTTCCTGGCTGCCCCTTGTCTGGTCCTTTGTGTGCAGAGAACAGGCTTTCCTTGGAGCTTTTTGACCTGTGCCTGTTGGCATTCCTGGATTGCCAGGTCCTCCAGCACCCAGCCTGCGACCTGGGGGCAAAAGGAAAACCCAGAGAAAACCTTGCCATCCTGGGGTCCTGCGTCCCTGCTGGTCTGACTTCTTTCTGCCCTTCAGAGTCTTCTTCTCTTAGTTTTATATATGATGTCCGGGTTTGTAGTTGTACTTGGCAAGAGGGATAGTGGAAGGTACTTCTACTCCATCCTTTTTGCACATAGGAAGTTCCCTCTTTGGCCCTGGCTAATGCATGTTTATTCTTTGGACCTCAACTCAGGTATCACTGAGACTCCCGGGTCTTTCTGACTCCTCCCTCTCAGCTAAGTCTCTCTTAGCTGTCTCTTAGGAAGCCTTGCATTCTTCTCCTTGGTGGCATTTATCTCACTTATGAGCCATGCACTTACCTGTCGGTTTATTTATTTAACACCCATCCCTCTTCTGCATTGTCAGTTGCACGAGGGCAGGACCATCTCTGCTTTTTGTTTGTTTATGACATTTTAAATTTCTACTTACAGAGTATAAAATGGCAAGTGCTTGTCCTTTTAATTCTTTAAGTTATAGTCCATCAATATTGAGAGCTGCTATATATATAATACTTAACTTGATGTTATGGAAGAACAAGAGTTCTTAAGTTTTGTCCTCAAGAACTTTGCTCCTTAATGTAGTTGGGAAGATGTGCATATTTTACCTACATAGACACACACACACGTATATTGTCCATATTCTATTAGAGATGTGACTAGGCAGTGTAAACAATAGCTAAATGAATGGGCTGTGATAGGAGCTGGGCAGGAATTTCACCCAAAGGCATCAGGCTTTTTGCTGCCTCTAATTTCTTTCTTTGGGGAGGTCTAGAGCCCCCATAGCAAATCTTGGGAGGCCTAAATGTAGCTTTATCCTGAGTTCCTGGAGCAGTTAAAGAGAGCAGTTTCTTTCATGCTGGCAGGGACTTCTCACTTTGATTTCTGCCTCCATTGTAATCCACTCCTAGGATGTAAGTTAGGGGTACCTGGCAATCTAGGGGGTGGGGACAAAAGCACAGCAGTTAGCTGGCTTAAAGTCTGTTGTAACATGGAACAAAGAACTTTTCAGCCTAAAATTAATTCACGTAGGCCAAGATGTCAGCAAGGTTTAGGCTATTTCACTGCCTACTAGACTTAACACGTCAAAAAAAGGAAGAAATTCCTTTCTTTACCAAGGATACATCTTGATAAGAGAAGAGTCATTATTTTGGTGTGTATTTCTTTTAATGTGCCTGCAATAAGTGATGACAACTTATTTTATGATTTTTTTTAGGTTAACTACTGATCAAAAGTCAGGTTGTGCCGGTACAGATTGGTATCAAAAAAAGTCCTCTCTTTCTACTGAAGTAATACATATGAAGATTTGTTTTTACTTTTGGGACTTCAGTGCATTTGAGAGGATTCTAGCTTTGCTTTCTAAATTGCAAATTTTGTGTCACAACAAAAATGAAGCTCAGAAAAAGTGTTAGAAGTAACCAAAAAATTAGTAAGTTAACTAACTTTGTTCTAGTGTTGCTAAGACCTGAGCTGAATGCCATCTGGTCTTGTAAGGAATCCAAATTATGGAAAGTTTACAAATAAATTGGGAAACACAAATTTCTGGTGTAGTACCATGTAAGTTAGTAAAATCATGCTGAAATTCTAATTTAGGATGTTAAAGAAGTTTCATCCAAAAATCGATGGGTCAATTTAACAAGTTTCTATTTTTAAAATTTTTCCATTTGATCTACAAATATCTTTTCTAAAATAAGGAAGTAAAATCTTAAAATTTTAACATAAATTATACTCCATCTCCCTATTTTTTCTTGGAGTCTAGATAAAGCATTAATATTTATTGAGTTTAAAAAATGTTTTGCCTGCTAGCATATTTGATTAACAGTGTGGTGTACTTTAATATATTCTTTAATAGCCCCTAGAAGAGTGGAAATTTCGTTACTTAAAAAAAAACCACAATAAATAGGCCATATATATATAAAGTAAATTCTCACATAAATTTGTAATATCTTGATAGAATGCCTTTAAGATGTTTTTAAAATTTTTTAAATAAAATTTTCATTAAAGTATACCATTCATACATGAACATATATAAACAAGTATATAGTAAATAAAGTTGTGAACTTATAAAATAAACATACTTAGCATCATACAGAGGTCCTATACATGACCCCTCCACCAATACCTTGCTTTGCTATAAAACATTTGTTACAAACTATGCAAGAGCATTGTCAAAATATTACTACTAACTATAGTCCATATCTTACATTTGGTGTTTTTTTTTTCCCCCAACCCACCCTATTATTTTTAAAAATATATTTTTATGCTAGAGGTTGTGAACTGACAGAACAATCCTGCGCATGTGCAGAATTCCCATACAACACCCCTCACCAACACCACACTGTGGTGGAACATTTGTTACAGATTATGAGATAATATCGTCAGACTGTTACCACCAACCATGGTCCATATTTGGCACACTTTTTCTATAACCCTCCATTATCAACCCAGCACATTTTTGGCGTTGATGCAAGAATATTACAGTATTACTGTTAACCACAGTCCAGAGGACACTCCAGTTGTATTTTTCTCATGCTTCTCCACATTACCACCCCCTGCAATAGTGACGTACACCTGCTCTGGCTCACAAAGGACACTCTTGCATCTGTACCATCAACCACAATTCTCATCCACCTCTGGGTTTACTGTGCTATTCAGTCTCTAGATTATTCTCTAGCTTTCTGTCAGTTGACATTTATATCCCTAAACGACTACTTTCAGCCACAATCCCATTTATAAACCAGCCGCTACTCAATATAATGTGTAACCATGGACTCTCTCCATTTCCATACTTTTACAGTCAAGTTAATTAAAACTTCTACATACATTAAGCCTAAGATGTTCTTTTAAATTTCCTTTCTCCAAATTAAATAATATATAAAATTCACTTAATGTGACTGGAATTTGTTAACAAAACAGACTTAGAAAATAACATTTTAAAAAGGTTATGTTGAGGGGCCGGCTGTAGCCCAGTGGATAGGGCACTGGTACACCACATGGGAGGCCCTGGGTTTGGTTCCCGGGGACCTCTCTGAGCGGGCAGACTGCCTTGAGAGGGCAAGCCGCCATGGGCGGGGCAGAGCCACTGTGGGCAGGGCAAAGCCGCCACTGGCAGGGCGAGCCAGTGGCTAATGGAGCAAAGCCACCCGCGAACGGAGCAAAGCCGACCAGGAACGGAAGCAGAGTCACCCACAAGCGGGGCAAGCCACCTGCGCAGTGAGCTGACTGTGCACGTTGTCACAGCGGGGGGTGACAAAGCAGACATAGAAGAACACAAAAAATGAACACACAGCAAGAGCAAGCAGAAAGGGGAGGGATATGTAACAAAAAATAAAAAAAAAAAGGTTATGTTGTGTTAGTGTTCTCATAACTTACAATTTAAGGAAGATTTAGCATTTAGACAATTGTTCTAATTAAAAGAACATCTTAAACAGTTACAACTGTGAAATAACATTATTTTTAAATTTAGGATCTGTTATTTCCTTTCACCAGTTGTATGTTCTCCCACAAGCCAGAATAAATGTATACCATGGGATCAAATAAAATATGTATGTCTTTTAGATGATATGCTAATGTGTATCATATATATTAGCCATTAATTGACTCCTGTGGGATTTTGACCTTATGGTATCCAGAACAGGTATTGGTTAACATCATTCCATCTACGTGTCAAAATATATTTAAAATAAACTGGGTACATATTTTGTTAGGACAGTGTGCGTGTGTGTGTCGTATGTGTGTGTGTGTGTAAATATTTTAAGACCATTTTCTCTCACAGTTTTCCATGGTTTAATTCCATTTTCTACATTGCCCAAGCTGAAATCCCTTCCTTTTATTATATCCTCACAATCTGTGGGTGAATAGATAGTTTGAGTAGCTGTTCTGGCTCACATTCCCCAAACCAGGAAACGTTAATTCAGGTTTTTGGTTCTTTAGTTTTTTAAGTGCAGTAAAAAATGAGTAGACAAATAATTACTGTGTGCTGTGTTTTTACTGCCATCTAGTGTTCCCTTTAAAAACGGATGCTGCTTGAACACTACTTGTATTGTAGAATAGTTACAGAAATTTCTTTTAGGCTTACCAAGAGAATGGCCTGCCAGTGTCTAAAGTTAGACCGTAAGACAATGCCATTTTTTAGGTTAGAATCAGTCAGTGCCATAAAGTTAAGCTCACAGAATCAAATCAATATCAGAATAATTTCCTTTAAGTAATTATTATCCTCAGTTTTGAGACAAACTTAGTTCACTTTTTTTATGTAATTTTAAGCAAAGGATCACAACTTTAGATGCAAAATTATGTAAAAATCTCCAACTCTTAATAAAAAGGAAGTGGTCTAACACCCTTCAAATATCAAACTAATATTTCATTTAGCATTAACAATATTTATAGTTTTCCTTGCATTCTAAATGTGGCAAGATGCACCAGTCGGACACTTTGAATACCAACAAGTCACCCATTGGGAGTTCTTTTTCTAAGGTGGAACTGAAGTAACTACTCACGCCAGAAGATACACTGCATTTCTGATGTTCAGGTCCGGTTTGCACCATGCATATTTATTGGTAGCTTTAAAAATGTCATTTAAGTATAGTCTTTTAAAAATGTAAATTCTCATGTGATTTTTTTTTTCTAAAGCTGGTTAGAAACAGAATTGATTCTCATCTGTGCGCGATCACTAAA
Organism: Chaetophractus vellerosus; assembly: GCA_004027955.1. Taxonomy (NCBI): domain Eukaryota; kingdom Metazoa; phylum Chordata; class Mammalia; order Cingulata; family Chlamyphoridae; genus Chaetophractus; species Chaetophractus vellerosus. The sequence goes on along the minus strand of PVKH010017491.1, from coordinate 7,542 downwards.
GATGTCCTCTGAGAACAGACTAACTGGACCCGCAGGGTTCTTTTCTGTCCTGATTTATTCTCCTATCTTTAAAAAATAGTTTCAGGCTCACAGAAAAAGTTGCAAGAATAATTTGCCCATTTTTTAACATTTGCCACATTTGTGTTCTCTCTCTCTCTCTCTAGATACATATATCCAAATGGATATCTATATTAATATCTAAATCTATATCTAAAGCCGTATCTATAGGTATGTCTATCTCTGTCTCTATCTCTGTATCTATATCTGGATATTTGGAGCCATACAGATGTGCTGGATTCAGTCCAGGCTCTGCCTTGTGGCCCAGGGCTGGTTGCCTTGCCTCGTGAGCCGTTTCCTTGGCTGCAGATTGAGCCCTGTGCAGTTTGTCTTGCAGGGATGCTATGAGAAACAGAAGAGACTCCTGCAGAGCCCTGATCTCAAGTGTCTGGCACTGTGCAGGCACTTCAGAAATTGCAGGCCTTGTTGCTGTAATCAGCAAGGTGAGGTCTCGATGAGACTGTGTGTGTGAAATGCCGGACACAGAGCTGGCACTTACCTGAAGCACAGGCACCATGGGCTGCACAGGTGACTGGCTCAGCGAAGGCAGAAGGGAGCTTTCATTGTCTTCATTATCGTTGTCATGGTTGTCATTAAACAGGCAGTATCCCAGCTTGGGGTGCCAGAGTCAGGAGGTAGCCGGAGGAGAATCGCAGCTTTTCCTCTTCATCCCCAAGACCCGCAGTTTCTTCAGATGTAAAATGGGGAGAGTTGATCTGTGCAGCCAGGTGCACAAGGCACATGATCTGACACAGAGGAGACGGGGAAACGATCATGGTTCATACTGCCACCGTGGCCAGCGGGTTAGTTTTTCAGCCCTTCGCTCCCATGTGTCCACCAGCTCGTTAATGTGTTCCTGCAAGGCTTGGTTCTCCATAGTGATACTGAGTTGGTTTTGCTTGTGCTGCACTTCCTGGTTTACAAGTTAATCTCCCCCACTTTGTGCCTGTTTCCATCCATTGACCTGACTCCATTTTCTTTTCTCTTTCTGGTCTCTGCCCGTCCTCCGTCCAGCCCTCCATCACTCATCAAGCCTTGCTGATTCTGATTCCTCCATATCCCGTTCTCTCTCTTCCTTGTTTCCAGTGCCGTGGCTGAGTTCAGGCTCTCACCATTTCTTTTAACAGCCTCATATAGCGATAATTCACATGCCACATGATTCACCATTTAAAGTGTACATTTCAGTGATTTGCACCTAGATTTCTATAGTAGGTGCTCACTGTCCTCTGGCTTCCATGCTTTCCCTTTTCTGCCCCATCCACTCCATTTTATCTTATTTTATTTTATTTTATTTTTACTTATTTATTTATTTTATTTTTATTTTATTTATTTTTATTTTATTTTATTATTTTTTATTTTAATTTTTATTTTAACTTTTAAATTAAATTAAATTAAAAATTTTTTTGGTACCAAGGCTGGAGATTGAACCCCAGACCTTGTAGGTGGGAAGCTGGTGCTCAACCACTGAGCCACATTGGCCCCCCCCCGAATTGGTTTTTTCCCTTGTTTGCTTGTTGTTTGTGTTTTTGTTTTCAGGAGGCACTGGGGCCCGAACCCGGGACCTGCCATGTGGGAAGCAGGCGCTGAACCGCCTGAGCCGTGTCTGCTCTTCACCACTCCACATTCGAGTGGTTATTCCAGAATGAAATTCTGACCATATTTCATTTCTCCTGCAGTCTTCACAGGAGTCTCCCCGGCTTGCAGAAGAAATGCCTCAGTCAGATGCCAGATTCTTTTCCATCTTTTCCCCCTTCACATCCTAGAGTCCTTTGTGCAAGTCTCACTTAGCGTTCACTAGAACTGTGCGACAGTCCTGCATCTGCTCTGTGGGGCTCTCAGCTTCCTGAGGGCGTGGCAGAGACTGGCACACAAGTATTTAGTAACAGGGATGTAGTTATGGAGTTATTTTAACTCTTCATTTTCAGGTGATTAAACTATTGCTTTTTTGTTTTTTAATGAATGAATGTCACATGTAGTTTTCTTATTTTTTAAGTGAACATGTATTATACTTAGTGGCAGTTATTTAAGAAGTATTTTTACTTTATAGTTGAAGACTTTGGTGTTGTACCTTTGGGAAGTATATTAAGAAAAATCTTAGACAAATATTAAAATTACATTGTGAGAAAAAGGCAAACTATATATTAGGCAGTTTGACATAGTGTGTAAGAATATGGGCTCTGAGTTTAAGTTCTGGCTCCATTTTGACTGGCTGCATGCCCTTAAATGAGTTCAGTACCTAATTCCTACAATTGTTATGAAGATTAAATGAGTAAATACAAAGCAGTACTTGGCAAGGTTAAGTGGTCATATTTGTTATTGTCATTGTGGTTTCAGGAAAGAAGTCTGCTCCCGTAGAGGACTCTTCACCTTGTGAAAGGTTTGGTTAAGCTCAGAACTCCATGTGAAACCTCACTTAGGAAGGGCCCCCAACCAGAAGTGCTCATCTGCCGTCACTTCCCAGCGCTGGGTGTATGTTGGGTTCCTTGGAAGGAAAATAAGGACTTTTACTTTTGGAGTAGGGTGCTTTTGAATGGAATTGTGCTGGTTTTTTCCTTCCTCTGTTTATTTCCTTTGTTCCTGTGATAATCTATGTGATTTCCTCATCTTTCCATGGGCTTTTGGTTTTTATCCAAATAAAATATTGCACTGTGGGATAATTAAGGGCAGTCAAGGCAGCGTCTTCAGTGGAATACATATCTACTGTGTGCTTGAAATGTGCCAGATGTGCCTAAGCTAGAGCTTACAGACGGGGACAGAGCCAGCCCAGAGCTAGACTACAGAGCCGGGAAACCTCTTTTCCTCCCTCCACAGAGGGGCCCTCCGTCCCCTCCTTACAGGCTCTCCCAGCCTACTGCCGGGGCATCAGACTGGGAGGATGGCAGGAGTCCCCTCACTGATAGGAGAGCTCTCCAAGAGGCGTTTCTTCCCACACCTGTTGGTGTGTGTTGCTCTTGTTACTGTAATTGCCACAATTTAATTAAATGGAATGAAAACTGATGAAATGTGTGTTAAAATAGTAAGAGCTGTCATTTCTGTGAGAAACTTTGGAAAGACTATACAGACAAATTGTTATCAGATTGGATAAAGAGTCAGTTGTAAAAGATGGGGGAAATCATCCAAATATGGACAGCTTCCAGGCTGTGTTTTCACATTGCTTCACAAGTGTCTTTAAGTTTTCCCTCTTCCTTGAAGAGGGAATTTGGGCACTGTCTTACGGGTGTTAGGTTTGCAAGGACGGCGGTGGGAAACCCCATCGCCCAGTCCTGCTCAAAGCAAGAGCCTTGGCGCCACATCAAAATAGGCAAATAAATGTCTATTTAAATGTTTGCTAAAATAAAACCTTAAAAAGAGGCTTTTTAATGATTCCTCATTTTAGCTAACTTTATTGATTACCTGAAGAATTACTGATCCCAGTTGGGCCACCTAAATGGGCTTCTGTCATTGGGGAGTATTGAATTGCATTTAAAATTGGAAATATTTGGTTTTTTGAATAACCCACTACCCTCAAAATTGACAGTTAATAATTTGTTTAAATATGACTTTGTTGACATCCAATATTTTCAAATTACTTTGCATTCATTTAAGATGTTACAGTGGTTAAGCTAACCTGTTTGCTGTCCCGGAAGAGGCAAGCCTCACACCTCTGAAAGAGATGAGCTTACATGCACAGTGGAGCTGTTTTCAGAAAAGAATTGTGTGAGGGGTAAGAATTAGACAACTGGACCGCATGTCTACACTCTTAAGTCATGATTTCAGAATCTGATGGTATTATGTTATATGAAACCACAGAACATCATACGTATTTATATTCAAATGTAAATACTCCCTATATATCCAAAGACAAGTGGAAAGATTTGGGGTGTTCCTCTTTGTGGGCTGCTACAGGGGAATCCTCTCAGGTTGTTTCCAAAGCCCTCGGTAAATTACCTGCCCCTGATTTTCCTCAGCCTCCACAAACAGACCTTCCTCTTGGGCCTACCTGCTAACTTTGTTCTTGTATGACTGAACTTTCCTTCCAGATACATAACCCAATTCCAAGGTGAATTTACCCCCTCTGTCTGATTTTCTATGCATTTCATTCCTTTGGGAAATGGGAAGATAAAGTGTTTTGGGTTCAATGTTTTTGTCTATGCTTCTGTGCTTTCGTATAACTTGCTTTTAAAATTTCACTTTAAAAAAACCATAGCTGAGTTCTAGTATGCACTGGAGATACAAAGAAGATAAATAACACTTACTCTCCAGAGAGAGCTAGATCTACAGATCATTTCAGTATTTATTTGTTATGCCTCTCTTCTTGCTTTCTCCTCAATTAAAATACTGCCTTATAATTCCTGTATCAGTGTCTGGGCCCTGCTGCTAACCCATTTCCTTTAGGAAAGTTTTTCCACATTAACGTTACTTCAAACCCAAAATGCTGTGTTAGTATTCTATATCAAATCTTCAAGAAACACTTAATTTCTTTTTGTGCTGTAACTTTTTGTTTTTTATCAGAAATTGGGCCAGTCTTAAATATCAGTTTTAATTTTAATTTTTTATTTTTTATATCTGATTTTTGTTTAAAGATTTATTTTTATTTATTTCTTCCCGCTTCCTTCTTGTTTGCACTCAATATGTGCTCTCTGTGTCTGTTCGTCTTCTTTTCTTAGGAGACACTGGGAACTGAACCCAGGACCTCCCATGTGGGAGGGAGGCGCCCAATGGCTTGAGCCACCTCCGCTCCTGCTTGTTGTGTCTCTTCATTGCGTTGTCGCGTTGCATCATCTCGCTGCGCCAGCCCATCCCGTCAGCTCGCTGTCTTGCTCACCTTCTTCTCAGGAGGCACTGGGAACTGAACCCGGGACTTCCCATGTGGTAGGCGGGTGCCTAGCTGCTTGAGCCACATCTGCTTCCCTTGAATACCATTTTTTAGCGTCATAGATATTTACATATTTATAGAGTTTGGTGAAATAGTATCAGTTTGAACAGTTTATTAGTTTTCTGGTTATTTTGACATGTAATTGTTCTTTGTTGTTACTGTTGTTACTTCTGTGCTTTTTTTTACACACATAAACATGGACACACACTTTTTTTTCTTTTATAAGATAAAGTGTTCTGAGTGTGAAGATCAAGGCTGTGCTCTGGAGGTTGAGCCTGCGGGGGCCCGGCTGCGACCGCTTCTCCGCAGGGCTCTCCTCGCCCTCGCATGGCGGTGGGCACCGTCTGTGCTGATCATCAAATCTGGGCCGTGTGGTCCTTGGTGCACGAGGGGCTCGGGGTGAGGGAGGGCCTCTGGCCAATAGAGGAGGAGTGTCGTTTGTTAGGAACTAGGTTTTACCTAAATCAGCTGTGGAAGTTTCCACAAGGAAAGAGAGCAACTCTGCGGCGGTGCGGGGAGACGCTTCCACAGCCTGCAGCCGTCAGCGCGAGGGTGTAGAAGGACAGGGCAGGATGCCCGGGCCCCGGCTGTGTCGCCTTGTTTGCTGTTGTGCTCGTTGTGCGGCTGCTGGGTGGAAACATCCAGTCTAGGTTTGCGCACCACGTTTTGCTGAGGGTTAGCATGGGGGCGGGTTTGACTACAGAGGTGCTACACAAGGACATTTTGGGGGCTGATATAATTGTTTTGTGTCTTGTTAAGGCAGTGGTTTCATAGACCAGTGAATTTGTTAATGCTCTAGAGCTACACACCAAAATGAGAGATTTTAAAAAAAATTTTATTTTTATTTTTTAATCTATGTAAATTAAATAAATTTTAAAAATGTATAAAAATTTACTGAAGGAAAAAAATGTTTTGGAAAATCTTTTGTCTGTGGCTCAGGACATGTTTTCAAAATGAAAGAGGTACTTTTTTAAAAATTTAATCAAGAATGTAACAGAATAAAACAGATTAATTTAAAATTTGATTTTATATCGCATGTGGCTCTTTCTCCAATTCCAAATGAGACCCTGTGATTGACGTTTTAGTGTGTTGCTGACAGGAACATGCGAAGAGAAGTTTCTTTGGCTTCTCTTTCCTCGAGCCCTTGTAACTCCATTTTCACCATCCAAGGAGCTGCTCGTCTTGAGTACTGTTTCGCCAGGGATAGGAGATCAGGGAGGCAAGCCATCGTTCTCAGGCGTGGGAGGATTCCCTGGCATGCTGAGAGCAAGGGGATGATCTGTTTTATATCTTCTTGTTTCAGACCCTGTTTTCAGCATGTGCATGGATAGCTTTGGGGGCACGCACATACATGCAAACTCTGTGAAAAGCAGGGGCCCCTCTATTGAACCCTGTGCGTGTAGGATCAGCAGGACCTGTACAGGGGACGGTGGGAGGTAGTGCAGGGGCAAGGGCCTGATGGGTGAGGGATCAAGGTTGAGGTCAGGGGCTCTTTTGGCGAGTGTTTGATAATTTTTAAATAAATAACTTCAAACTAAAAATATTATGAGGGGCTGGCTCGATAGCCCAGTGGATAGGGCGCCGGCATACCACATAGGAGGCCCTGGGTTCGATTCCTGGGGACCTCTCCTAGCGGGCAGACCGCCTTGAGAATGGCAAGCCGCCATGGGTGGGCCGGAGCCGCCGTGGGCAGGGCAAGAAGCTGCCACGGACAGGCAAAAGCCGCCACGGGCACGGCAGGTCGCCTGCGGATAGAACGCAGCCAGCCACCCGCGAACTGAAGCAAGCGCCGGCCGTGAACGGACGCAGAGACCGCCCACAAGCGGGGAAAGCCGCGCCTGCGCAGTGACCACTCTCGGCGCGTCACCGCAGCGGGGGGAAGGGGAGATATGTAATAAAATAAATAAATCTTAAAAAAAAAATAAAAATAAAAATATTATGAACAACTTGGACAATTAAATTTACTCAAACTTGTTTTCATTTATTGAAGTATATTGCTCATATATGAACATACATAAACAGTGTGTAGTAAAAGTTGTGAACTTACAAAACAAGCATGCATAACATCATACAGGGCTCCCCTATATCACCCCACTGCCAACACCTTGCCTTGTTGTCAAACATCTGTAACAAATTATGAAAGAGCATCATTAAAGTATTTACAGCTAACTATAGTCCATATCTTACATTTGGTGTGTTTTTTGCCAACCCACCCTATTATTTTTTTTGTTTATAAACCATACAGTTTATCTAAGTATGCAATCAGTGACATATGGTATGATCATAGAGTTGTGCATTCATCTCTTAAATCAATATTAGAACATTTCATTACTCCCCCCCAAAAAGAAAAAAACAACAAAAAACAAACCACTGCCATACCCATATGTTAGTGCTACTAATTACAAATCCTATGATGTGCTTCCACCATTTCTATTCATTTCCAGACATTTACAACTTTTTACCAATTCTGCACAGATTAAACCTCAGCTTTCCATTCTCTAACCACATTCTGTTCTCTGGTGACATATTCTAGCTATTAACTCCATGAGTTTGCTCATGATATTTAGTTCATAATAGCAAAGTCATACCATATTTGTCCTTTTGTGCCTGGCTTGCTTCACTCAAACATA
>PVKH010017490.1:0-15401 GCA_004027955.1 Chaetophractus vellerosus | reverse complement strand
GACCAGGTGTAGGGTCTTCCTTTTCAAGGAGCCTTTCTTAAGGACTCTGAATCCCATTCTCTGGACCACCCAGGGGGCATGTGGTAATTATAACTATTGTGGGATTAGACATTTTTACAAGCATCTCGGAGACAGCATGGAGTGGACAAGAGCATTTTGGATTCAAACAGAACTGTATTTTCTCATTCAGGCTCACCAATTTACTAATTCTCTAATCCTTTGGCAAGGTATTTAACACCTGAACTTCCATTTATTTATCTGTAATATGAAATAGTACCCTTACTCTACAAAGTTGTTAAGAAAGAAATGGGAGGTAATCTATAAGAAGTTCTTATTAACATAATGTGTGGCAGATTTGGGAATTATTCTTGGTTGTATGGCCTCAATTTCAAGTGTTGGCTATTAAAGATCACTTTTAAAGTATATACAGTAAATTCTGGAGATTTTTAAGCTATGCTTACATTAAGGAAATTAAAGTAACCAATTCTGTGAATTAGTACTGTAAATTAGTATTTCCTTGACATAATTCATTAAATTCATAAAATATTTAGAAATACTTTTTTCATAAAAGTTTTATTCAAACTCTTCACATGCATCTTCTCTTCCACCTAGACAGCACTTTTTGAATTTGTATTTGATTCGACCACTAGAAATTTTAATGACTTATGTCCAGGAAAAAATAGTAATTGGTACATTTTGCTACTCTTGCTGAGTACTAACTGGTATTATATGTTATATGACCCACTAATTTATATAGTTCCAGAAGGGCCTTTAAGTCTTCTAAGCTCAAAATGTTTGTGTTGCATATAATGTGAACCCACTTATACAATGGAAAAAATTCCTGCAGGAAACAAGGAGAAATATGGCTTATCCTCTGACCTGTAGTAAAAAAAAATATCATTTTATTCAGAGAAGTTTAGATAAATACATCACAGTAGTAGGTACATTTTCTAAAATATTTTTCCATAAAGTAGTTTATTTACATTGTCCCCTATTTAAAATATTTTAGGAAATTACATAATTGGGAAGACATACTTAATTGTAGCAAACTGAAATCAACTGACCTTTTTTGCAGAAATTTTTAACTGCTAAAGCTAACATTAGTTTAGTTTCCTTTGAAATCTACATGTGATTCTAGTGGTTCTAATAATATGAAGTAAATCTGGGAGTAAAAATAACATAGTATAATTGTTTTGTAGAGAAGCTAGCACTGGAGTTAAATTAATTCGGACAAGTTTACACTCAGGGGGTCAGATAAAAGTTTGGAGCCTTGTAATTCCTTTTATAACAGTGAGCTCACAAGTAGGTCAAAGTATTAACTCTGGCCACTACACCAGAGGTTAATTTCTTTCTTCTTTCCCCTGTACCAGACAGCTAAATCCTCCACCCATGAGACAGTACAACAGTTAAGTTCCAGAGCTCTATTGTTTGTGCCTTGTGGACTTACACCCTTTGGAAAATCTTGCCTAATTTTTTCTTCTCCTTTCCATAAGTGTTCAACCACACAGGCCTACAACAAATCCAAACACTTCTAAATTTGCTCAGAAATATGGAGGTGCTGAGAAGTGTTCCAGATGTGGGGATTCTGTATATGCTGCCGAGAAGATCATTGGTGCTGGAAAGGTAATGTGCTAATTTGAATTAATAACAGTGAGGGAACAGAGGTGGCTTAAGCGATTAGGCTCCTCCCTCCCATATTGGAGGTCCCAGGTTTGGTTCCTGGTGCCTCCTAAAGAAACAAGGAAGATGAACAGACACAGCAAGTGAAATGGAAAGTGGATGTGGCTCAAACGATTTGGCTCCTGTCTGCCATATGGAGGGTCCTGGGTTCAGTTCCTGGGACCCTCCAAGTGAAAGTGAGCTGGCCCAACAAGGTGACATAACAAAAAGAGACAGTGAGACACACAACAAACCAGGGAGCTGGGGTGGCTCAAGTGATTGAGTACCTCTCTTCCTCGTTGGAAGGTCCTGGGATCGGTTCCCAGTGCCTCCCAAAGACAAGACAAGCAGACACAGTGAATGGACAGAGAGCAGACAGCGAGCATGGGAATAAATAAGTATTTTTAAAAAAGAAGGGAAAAACTCCATCATGCCCTTTTTTTTCCCCAGTCCACTTCCACTCAGGTGCTCTGTCTTATAAAGAAATGCCTTGGATTAAACTTTTTAAATAAATTTCCATCTGAATCATTAATTTTTTTGAAGTGATGCCCTTTGTTTGACAAATCATATTGGTGTAATGAAAAAAGCAGAGTCAGGAGACCTGATGTTAATTACCAACCTTGTTTAAAGGAGCAGAGCAGGTTTACAGCAAGGTCTGACCTTGCCCCCAACCCTTGTCTTCTGTAAATGAAGTTTGTACTCAGTCCTTTTATAGGTGATTAAGAATATAGATAACGGAGAGGGCCAATTTCAGCTTTTGAGTTGGGGTTGAACCTCCGCAGTCAACTTGGGTGGATTGTTCTAAGCCATTTCTTACCATAGCATTTACATTGTACTGCAGGAAACATGCTTTTCACACATACGTACACATTTATCTCTTTTAGCCCTGGCACAAAAATTGTTTCCGATGTGCCAAGTGTGGGAAGAGTCTTGAATCAACAACTCTGACTGAGAAGGAAGGTGAAATTTATTGTAAAGGTAAAAGTAATTTCGGTTATTGCAATGCTACATTGGTGTTGGCTAATGAAATGTCTTTTATAAAAAGAAAAAGTACTCTGAAAATGGGGAAGAGCAGGCATGGTGTCATTAGCTATTTGAAAATAAAAGATCCAGAGAACCTCAGTATAAATTTATTCCTCAGGACAATTAAAAACTCCTGCAAAATAAAATAAAGAGAAAACCCTCAAATACAAAAAAGCAAAACCAAAAAACACCCCACCACAAAGTCTTTTTTCAACTTCATGTTTTAAGCAAGCCATATGAGGATATAAAAGTAATATACACATATATTACTTGCCTGGCCTGGTTTTCATGCTTGCAGCTCAGTGGGCCATGAGCTGAATGCTATGGAACCAGAACAGCTGGACTTGCCTTTGCAGCTTTAAAATATTTAAAATGTAAAATGTGCCATGTTGTAAATAAGTTGAATCCTTTTTTTGGCAAAGCTACCAGTTTTTTTAATTTATGGGAGTTTGTTATTGTGTGGATCTTAAGCAATGTTAGTAAAGCTTAGTGGATTTACCTTAATTCTCCCTTTTCTTTTGTAGGATGCTATGCAAAGAACTTTGGGCCCAAGGGATTTGGCTATGGCCAAGGAGCAGGAGCTCTTGTTCATGCTCAGTAAAGGTGTAAACTCCCAAACCAAGCATCACACACTGAGAATCTCTTCATAATCTAAGCACAGATAATCTCTCAACACAAACTACTGTGAAATTCTAGCAACATTTATGTACTGTATATTACCCTGTAAGTGTATAGGCTGGCAAACTTGTAAGAAAAGAACACTGTATCCTTTTGCTTTATTTTCCAGCATTTTAACAAACCATTTCTGTTACATTTTAAATAAAACTTCAGCTTGATTTGGGTGTTCAGTGTCTCTAAACCTTTTGGAGGAACTGCTGTGATTTCAGTTAGTGGAAAATCATTTGGGTCCCTACCTCCATTTTTATCAATTAGAGATTCCACCCCATTACCCAGTTGACTTACTAGGTTAATGTTTGCATTACAAATGTTGGAAGGTATATGTGTCTTTTAAGTTGGCCTAGAATGAGGGTTGCTAGGCAACATTGAGCACCATTTCAGCTCCTCAGAGCTGGCATTCAGCAGAACAGCATCTCTCTCCTTCCTGCTCCACTGTACCTGGTCATTGGTTACTCTTCTTTTGGAGCAGTTTCCCACAGTATGGCTTCTAGACAACCTACATTAGAATCACCTGGAGATATTAAAAGGCAGGTCCCTAGAAGCAGAATCTCTAGGTTGGGGCCATAAAATTCTTAAATTCCTCAGAAAGGCACACTGACCTAGGGTGGGTACACTTTTAAACAAAACGCTTAAAAAAAATTCTTTTGTCTTTACAGCTGAAGAGCATTATAAACAGCTACAGACAGCTATAGAACCTGTGGCATAGCAAGCCATTCTTAAAAAACTTTCCATTCTAATCTGCGAGATGGTGACTTTCTAAATCCTGGGAAGTGGGGTGCTTTTTACACATACTTCAATTCTGTCAAAATAGCAAATGTAGCACTGTCTGGGTATTCAGTTGGCTCAGACAGGAAAGGAACACTAGATTATATAAGGAATGTTTTCATTATTCCCCTAGAATCTGTTAGTTCTCTACCAGAGACTCAATCTGAATGTTTTCCCCCCCTGGGCATAGGGGTATGAATATGGTCTGTGATGTGTTAGTAAAATTGAACCATTCTGACCTGTGAACACATCTTAATCTTTTCCAAAAACTAATTTAACATACTATAATGTTTATTTTGAAAAGCTAAGGGGGATGTGGTATGTATGGCATCAAAATAGAAGCAGAAACTTAGTGGGAGGAAGTTGATTAAGTGTGCACTGGGTGAAACAATTCATGCTTATTTACATTATGGCCTTGAGTTATATGTTTTATATGGTTTATCAGTTCCATGGTGGGAGAGGGGAGGATATTTTAGATAAGTAGATTGGGAAATAGTTAATTGGCAATAAGAAGTAGGTTCACTTGAAGAGTTAGAGTAACATGGTAGTTTTAAAACATATCCAAAAGAATAAAAAATGTAAAAACAGTCTAATTCCCCTCCCTTTGAGTGAAGGCCAACCTTACTGACTCATTTTTAATAGAATGTGAATGACAAGGATAAATTCAAAAAGATTCATCAAGAAGAAATAACAAACATAAATATGCACCTAATCATGGTGCTCCAAAATACATGAGGCAAACACTGGCAAAACTGAAGGGAGAAACAGACACCTCTACAATAATAGTAAGAGACTTGAATACACCACTTTCATCGATAGATAGAACATCTGGGCAGATCAATAAGGAAACAGAACTTGAAAATATGCTAAATGAACAAAACCTAAAGGGTATATACAGAACAATGCAACCCAAAAGAGCAGGACATTTTTCTCAAATGCACGTGGATTGTTCTCCAGGATAGACCACATGTTGTCACAAAACGAGTCTCAATACATTTTAAAAAGTTAAAATTATACAACGTATCTTCACAATGGAATGAAGCTGGAAATCACTAACAGGCGGAGAACTGGGAAATCTGCAACTATGTGGAAGTAACACACTCCTAAACAATCAATGGGACAAAGAAATCACAAGGTAAACCAGTAGATAGCTTGAGGTCAATGAAAATGAGAACATATCAAAACATTGGATGCAGCGAAGGCAGTGCACAGAGTGAAATTTATAGTCCTAAATGCTTCTATTAAAAGAAAGCTCAAATCAAAGACTCAATTGTACAGCTGCAGGAACAAGAAAAAGAACAGCAAACTAAATACAAAGCAAAGCAGAAGGAAGGAAATAAAGATTGGAGCAGAAAAACATGAAATAGGGAATAAAAAAAAAATGATGAACATTAACAAAACCAAAAGTTGGTTCTTTGAACAGATCAATAAAATTGACAAACCTTTAGCTAGAGTGACAAAAAAAGAGAAGACACAACTAAATCAGCAGTGGGGTGGGGGTGACATTACTGACCCCATAGAAATAAAAGGAATCTTAAGAGGATACATCCAACAGCATATGAAAAGAATTATAAACCATGATTAAGTGGGATTTATCCCAGGTATGCAAGAGTGGTTCAACATAAGGAAATCAATTAATGCAATACATGCAATTAACAGCATGAAGGGTAAAAGTCACATGATTGTCTCAATTGATACAGTAAAGGCATATGACAAAAGTGTCCTTTCTTGATTAAACAATTAGAAAAATAGGAATAGAAGGAATATTCCTCAACATGACAACAGGAAAAACCCACTGTTATCATCATCCTCAATGGTGAAAGACTGAAAGCTTCCCCTCTAAGATCAGGAATAAGACCAGGATGCCCACTGTCACCACTGTTATTCAACATTGTACTGGAAATTCTAGCCAGAGCAATTAGGTGAGAAAAATAAAAGGCACCCAAATTAGAAAGGAAGAAGTAAAACTTTCACTATTTTCAGGGGCGATACTATAATTAGAAAGACCTGACAAAGCTACTTGAGTTAATAAATGAATTCAGCAAATTGTTAGGGTATAAGATCAACACACAATAATCTGTAGTGTTTCTACACACTAGTAATGAACAGTCTGGAGAGGAAATCAAGAATTCCATTTACAACCACAACTAGTGGCTTGTTTTTAATTAAAAGAATGTTAATGACAAGGATAAATCAGAAAAGATAATACAGCTTTTTCCTACCTTTCTCTTGGAATGTTCACTCTTGGAACTCAGCCACCAGGGGAGGCCACATGCAGGTATTACAATCACAGCCTCGGGTTAGATCTCACCCAACAGCTGACATGTAAGCAGGTGAGCTTTCAAATTATTTCAGTTCCTGGTCTTTGAACCATTCCGGATGACAGCAAATGGAGCAAAGTGAGATATTCCTGCTGAATTTTGACCAAATTGCAGATCCATGAACAAAATATTGTTTTAAGTTACTAAATTTTTGGGTGGTCTGTTATGTAGCAAAAACCAGAATGCTATTAAATATAGTAACCTATTCCCTATACAGAACCAACATTTCTCATACTTATTAACATGTTTCCCAATCCATATTGGAGATGCTAGTAGATATTCTAGAGAAAAAATGTTCCAAATGAAGTTGCCTGGTTACTGGTAATTTGATACCAATTGATATAAATAATTGAGATAGACATTAAATTATTAAAATCATTCTTGATTTAGTTGCAAACCATGGTAAAACAGCTACTCCATAACTGTAACATTAGTTTCCAGTGGTTCTAGGAGTGGAAAAGAGAATTTGATTTTGGAAAGATTGTTTTGGGAAGGATCATTTTGGTCAGTTGGATGTAAATTAAGTCGGTAGGGTAGTCCCAAAGCAATCCCAACGCAGTATTAAACGCTGCATGGCCAATGAATGCATAGTTTTATTAAGAACAACATATGTGAAATATTTTCACCACCTTATAGTGGTTTGCTATATTTATGGAGAACTACTGGTAACTATAGTTCCACAAATGTCTTCATGATCAAATAAATTTAGGGAGTGTTACAACTCTAGATCTGTGTGTATTGTTGCAGATCCACAGCACACATAAGCTTATTGAAAGCCTTGACATCATGTGTTTGAGGGTTTTTTTTTGTGTGTGTGTGTGTGTGTGTTTAATTTCTTGAGATTTGTTTTAACTTGAAGGTAGCCTTACCTGAATAAGTTGTCCATGGAACTGCCATCATCTAAGGCTTGCTATTTGAGAAATGGTGGTCTGGACCCGTGATTCTCAAACTTTTTGGTCTTATTAAGAACATAACTTTTCAAAATGTAAGCATAAGCAAGGAAGAAGATATAGAATCCTGGATGCAGTGCCTTCAACACAGGAAAGCAGTGAAATCCTAAGTCAAGTGTGACAATTGTGCTGCAGGTCAAAAACAATCAATTTATACTGGAGCAGAACTGAAAACTACAGGAAGGAGGGCTCCAGAAAACAAAGGCAACCAATAGGATAGAATAAGACCTTGGTAAAATTTAAAAATATGGAAAAAGTAACTGGCACTATATAAAAATGGATATCCCATTTAAACTTGACTTCTCCTTTGTGGGGCACACGGTCATGATTACTGGACCCTTAGCGAAAAAAGTATAATTCTAGCATATTATTTGGCTCTGAAGCAAATAATATTTACAGTTACAATAATGCAAATATTACTCATTATTCCCAACTTTTAGAATCCACATATAAGCAAATTCTTATATTTAACATTTTTGGATTTACAAGAGTTATCAAGAGGTACTTAAAAATTTATAACTGCAATTTAAAATATTGAAAGATTGTTTAATCAACTAAGTTTGTAAATGAAACAAATGATACAAAGACCCCTTAAAAGTGACTGTTAAAAAGTCCAAGACATGAATAAGATTCATAAATCAAATTCACAAATCTAAGAAAGATAAAGATTTTAGGATGCCTAACTATAATAAATTAAATGTTCATTTTTAAACACCAAAACAAATCGAATAGGCTTTTCTAGGCACACACACAAAACCAAAATACCTTCAAAGGTATTAAAAAAAAATCCCTAATTTAATATAATGAAATGGCTTCATTTCCATTATTAGCAAAAGCAAAAAGCCAAATGAATATAAGAAGCTACTATAAGGTGATTCTTTTGGCAACAAAAGAGTTAAGTTTGCCACTTTAAACACAATACTTGCCATGCATTTTTTGGGGGCATTTAATGTTGTTTTGAGGCCCAGGCCACCTTGCCAAATGGCTTCTAAACGAAACATGCAACATTCTTTCCCCCTTAATAAATTACTTAAATCATTCTTTGTAAATATTTTTTAAAAAAATAACTTTTAAAGCTATTTATTCATTTATACATACACACATACATACCAGGACTGGAGAACAACCACTGAGCCACGTTGGCTCCCCTGAGTTGGCTCTCGTCTGTTTGCTTGTTTGTGTGGCTCATTTCTTTGTTTTTTTCTTTAGGAGAGACCCAGAACCGAACCTGGGACCTTCCATGTGGGCGGCAGGCGCTCAGTTGCTTAAGCCACATCCACTCACCTCTCTGCAAACACTTTTTATAAATATCACATTAATATGAACTTTTAAAGAAGCATTTGCATTTATTGTTAAATAGTTAATGCTCTTATAGTACAATGGCATGATTCAAATAAAACGAAAAAACAATCTTTGAGTCATTTAAACTTAAAGTAAGCTATTGTGGCTTCTTCCTATTTCACAGGAAGTTTTAACAAATTATTTGGCACTTGCTGACTATCCCCTAATTCTAGGGCACTGGTTCATAAACCCCTCTTTCGGAAACACAGACATCGAGTACATTCTCAAAATTGAGCAACTTGGTTTTGAGAACAGAAATAGCAACAATGAGCCTTTCTAATAATTTGAATGGAGGCAGTCCTGAGTACTTAAACAACATTGCTGTCTACTAAAAATATTTGTCAATCCTAGTGAATGCCTGATGACAGAAATATTTTAGTATAATTTATCTGAGTAAAACATTTATATTCCAATTAAAAGGCAAAAGAGTTTTATAACATCCACATCTGGTTTCCATGAGTCTGTGGGAGCATTCTGAATGATTCACTTGGAATTACAGATTCTCTATTTTAAAAGTCTTTTTCTGTAAACATACAACTTCTCTTTTAAAAAAGTCTTATACGAAGATATTTTTTTGAAAATTCTTGATAACCAAGCACTTTACGAAATTGAAGGTTTAGTTTCCTGAAAAAAAAAAAAGTTAAGATTTTTTATCTTGGTACATACAATTTGTTTCCAATAATCTCTATAAACTCTTAAATCAGATATCCGTCATAGGTACAACCCTATCAATCTGCAAGGACCAGGGGATCCAGACAAGTAGACAAAGAAGGGGAGGAAAATGCTTAACTGGAATTAAAACTGATGCCTTGTTGGAAAATTTGCTTTATTTTATACAGTTTTTCAGAAAATTGTTACTTGAGCTCTAGACAGCTCTAGAGGCATTAAAGAATATAAACTAATTATGAATTGATTATTAGTCCAATCTGAAAATATTTCTGTTTAATATCAGGCTCTTAATTAAACCATTAACAACCATGTGAGCAACAGAAAAGAAATCCTACATCATTTTTGCTTTTTTAATTCCCAAATCAAGAAACTTTCTTTCTCATGCATGACTTCTCAAGAAACTGAAATTTGTTAGATTTCATTTTGCAATTTTTTACTATAGTATCTTTTGACATAGACTTAAAACTTGGAGATTCATTCAGTTCATGAGGATCCTCTTTAATGCATACAATCCAAAATTCTTTAAAAGCAAGCATCTCTCTCTCTCACACACGCACACACATACTTACAGTTGACATGTTTTTGAACACTATCACCTTTTATTTTTACCAATTTCTCCAGTCCTATATCACTTGACTCCTAGATGACTAAGAGATAAATGTATAGAATAATCTTTTCATATGATAAGCACCAATATCAACGTGTTTTATCAATTTCTTGTAGTGAATGAGTGAAATCATTACACAAAAACACACTTAGGAGTCAATTTTTATTCTGATTAATATCTTACAAAATTTTAACAGATTTAATTTATTTAAGGAGAGCTAATTTATTAAACACTTTACAGGTTTTTTCTTTCCACAGAGTAACACAGTAAGTAGTAAAATAATACTTGGCACAGTTATAAATAAAGAAAATATAAAATAAAAATATCCATAGCTTAGGATGTTATGATGCTGTTTTATACCAATTAATATTTCAAATAAATTCCTGGGAACACCAAAAATATGAAGGAAAAAACTCCAAAGAAGTAATTTATGTTCAGGGCTGAGATTAAGTTCCTATTTACTAAAAGTATCCAATTAAGCTGATGTAAACTCTTCCCAAATGGGTGACCTTCATATACAAACTTTAGAACTGGGTTAAGTTGGTTCCTCAAACAGGACCTACAAACAATTAAACAGACGGTACACTGCTGCATAGTTGGCTCCTGACCATCATTTCTGAGTTATAGATTTCACTGGTACTATGAGATGCTTAGTACTAAAGCATTCATGTTGCTAATATGTTCCATGTAATTATACATTTAGTTTTCTTCAATTGAAATGAAAAACATGTCTTTTGTAATGAAAAGAATATTGTACCACAAAGAAAGAACATGGTAACAACACTCTTATCCAAACTCTGAGAAAACCACTATAATCTTTGACTGTTGGTAAAAATGTATTTGATAAAAATTGCAACTGAGTCTTCATGTGAAGTGGCTCAAAATACAAAACAGTAAAACAAAATTCTAGCATTTTATAAATAACTTTGAATTTAAAAATTATCTAAAATTTCCCCCAATTAGTAGTCAAAACTAGCAGAAACATTTTTAAAGTTAACCAATGTTTTACAATCTATGACAAAATGGCACAATGCTATTGCCACCCCACACCCTTCTCCTCCCTTTTCAAAAATAAAGTATGTATGCCAATTTTCTAATATTAAAACACTCACATACATTAAGGGTAATCTTTTTTGATGTGTGACTCATGGTCAAAGAAACTACTATATAAAAATGGTAATGGGAAATACTGAACATCAACTATATACATTTTCACTGCTCCTCTTACTAAGGCAAGGGGCGGGTATACCACTAGATTGTTTAATTACCTGTAATTTGCATTTTACAGGGAATACTAATTTTACCAAGCATCAGACATGCAGTGAAATTGCAGGGTATAATGCCTATTAACAGCAATATTAAACATCACTAGAAGCTCATTAGTTATCTCCCTTTTCTTTTTGGTTGGATAAAATGAGCAGCTTTTTAAATATACTAACACATATAGACACAAACAGAAAACTATTTGATAAATTATTTATATACAGATAAACATTCTTTACACTGGTCTAGGATCTGTAATCAGTCTGACCACCCTTCCCCCACCCTTCCCTCTCACAGGTTTCCCACAGGTTGCTCGAACCACAGTTTGCCACAGCACTTTTAAGAGGACTAATAAACCAAGTCTTAATTTGTAAACAACAGTTATGGAAGCAGTGACTAATAGTTCACCATGAGGGTATGGAAATGTTGCAACAAAAACTGATCAATGTGTCATGTTTAACAGTAATAAAATCTTTCTGAAATCGTTTCAGACAGCATTAGCAAATTTCAAAACATATTTAATATTGGGAAAATTTAAATAATCTTGGGGAATGCATTCTACTTCCTAAGTCATTAAAAAAAAACAATATACCATCAGCTTTTCTTTTTTTCACATGTGCTATGCACAGAGATCATGCTCCATTTTTAGCTAAACTCCATTATTTTTCTACAACTTATTTTGTAGCTTGGAATTTAAAAAGAAATACTTATCTCTTATTACAGAGAATTTTGCATTAACCTATTTTTTTCTGCTTTTCTTGAAAACACCGCCTCAACTTCTTTTAAAAACTAGGCTGTTTGAACATCAAATTAAATTCTAATTTATGCTTCACTGGATAGTATCTGCTGGTATGCATTCTATGAGTTGTAACATGCACTTAGTAGGGCTTTTAAATTTGAACAAAATAACATTACTTACTATGCTCATGCAAGTGCTTTATTATTAGACCATAAAACCTCAAAGCAAGGTTATGACAAATTATTTCACTGAACTAAAAATATATCAGCATTGAAACAGCTGACAGAAGTAAAATATTGTTAGCATTTTTGTGAACATTATTTATTTTTTTCTTGTGCCTTTGAAGATACATTACTATAGATCCCTAATAAAACCACATGATTTTCATCACATTATTTACATGTACATTCTAAAACATATAATACTAGTCTGAATCAATTTAAGACAACTCTCCTGGAATTAGATGCAATATTATTAAATTGCATCATATAGTTTAGCCAAATACCATAAATATAGTTTTAGTGAGAACTGAACATTTCTCAACAATATACATCTGTCAACAGAATTAGTTCATTCTTTTTTTTTTCATGAAAAGTGTTATGAGAACAAAACCAAAAAGTTGGGTATGAGGTAAATTCCCACATTAAGAACCATTAAAATACTTTTTATGATCTTTCTTCTTCCCGGAAGTGGCAGTGTCTTCTGTCCATGTTTACTTTTGTTAATAAAAGTGTTGGAAAAAAGACTGTAAAATTCACTGTTAGCCCTACACATAGCATGCTATTGTTCAAAGGGTGTGGATTCGAGTGAGAGAGACACGGAGAGACACAATTTTCAGGCACCACTCAGCAATATGCTTCATAGGATAAAGATGTTGCTACACAAGCTGGTACCCAGATCCTGATATTTGGTCATATTCTATTGTATACTGCCTTGTCCAGTCCACGATAACAGGACGAAAGAGGCCACAGCATCGAAATTCAAAGAAGTCTATAATATTTCTTAAACAACCATGGCTAAAAATAAAACAAACAAAAACACCAAAAAAAGAAATCAATTAGTACAATGATTTAATAATATGAGTTCAATATAATTTTGATGTTAAATATATATTTTCTAAACTTAAAAACCCAGATTACTTGCTAGAAAGACAACCAATTTATAAGTCCACAAAATATATATGCATTCATGTTTCTCTATAGCTCTAACACTGATTTTTCTTTTCTCTCTTTTGCTACTTTAATGGATTACACATTTATAATTTGAAGTTATTTAAATTCACATTTCTTTCATTACTGTCCCATATACAATTTTTGTAATACCTTTCCTAGACTGGAGAATCTTTGGAAGGGAGAAAAACTACCTCCAAAATTGAGAAAGAAAATAAAAGACAAAATAATTATTAACAGCATGAACTTGTCAGTTAGACTTATGAGTAACAATTTTTAAAAAGAAACGTCAAGGATAAGCTCAGGGAATTTTAAGACTTCAATACACTTTATATAATTATGGGAGAATTCTCAAAATCACCAAATTGATTCTCTCATTTATGTTTTTATTTACAGGTTTGCCTGCTTTCCAGAAGCATGCAATAATTAATGGTACTTCAAAAGTTTGAGAGTAGTAGACAGGTAGCTAGGGTAAAACTAAAAAGTTTTAAATATTTTGTATAATCAGGACACTATTGTTTCTAACCATCAAAGTGAATAAAAATGTTTAAAAGAAATTATTTATATATAGAGATAGATAGATAGATAGCACACATTTATATGCAGTTAATGTGATGAATTCTGAAGTTATGGTGAACTGACCTATACTACTTCTGGCAGAAATATTAGAATTCAGCAGGACTGATATGCTACAGTACATACTGCTAAGAAAAAGGAATATTCTCTCTTTCATATGATATTGCCATACCTAAAGAAAACACTCTTTTTTGGTGTATTTACCAGACATTTACTGAGTTTAGTTTGTAAGGAAATTTATATGGTGTGATGGTTAGGCTAATGTGTCAACTCGGCCAGGTAATTGTGCCCAGCTATTAGGTCCAGCAAGCACTGGGCTAATTGAGTTTACTGCAGGGATGGCTGATTACATCTGCATCAATCAGTGAGATTGGATCAAGAATGGATGACGCTTTTATCCATTCAGTTGACTGCCATAAAAGGGAACTGATTTCAACATTCGGAGAGAATTTCCCAGCTCGTCATTTGACAGTAAACTTCTCCCAGGAAGTCATCAAGGACCTTTTATCGGTCTTTCATCAGAGCCCCTGGCTTGCAGCCTGCCTGCGGAACCTGGACTTGTGCATCCCCACGGTCACATGAGAGACTCTTATAAAATCTTATATTTTTAACAGATATCTTGGGTTGATTCTGTTTCCCGAGAGAACCCTGACTAGAACATATGGCAAGGGATAATATTAAATACATAAATATGTACATACTTGAATGGACTTTCAATAGATGTTGTTGTGACTTTAAAGTGCTTGTATCTTCTGGCATTCATTCTTTCATTTGTGGTAATACCTAAACATGATATCTAAGAGATAAGAGAAAGCAAACCATTACTATATGAATATTTAATGTAAATAAGGACTAGGTGGGAAAGAAAAATGATGAAGTCTGCTTTTTGGTTTTCCATCAGGAGATAATCAAGCTAGTTGACATTATAACATCATTTGAGTCTATGAAAAATAAAGTTAAAAGGGAAAATTTTAAAAATATTTTAAAATAGGCTACTTGGCATTGTGTGCATGGAAGGATGGACACTACATACACAGACAGCCTCTTGAGGAATAAGCTTTTTAAAATACCCTTATATTTTTAAAATACTCTTGAATAAACATTGATTTTTGTGAGTAAAAGATACCATTGAAATGAAAATAAAATCAATGGCATCATCATGCTAAGTTTAGTCTTTTATCAAACTGAATGTATTTAAATAAAAAACAATAGAAATAAGTTCTGTCTCAAGAGTGTACTGAAAGTCAAAAGTTCATAATATGAGAAAAGGAAGGAGAGGAGGGAGGGAAAGAGGGAAGGAAAAGTAAATCTAAGCATAAAATTTATCCTTGGAAAGAAGAAGTGGTTCAAAAGATAATGAATGCATTATGATCTTTTAAGCAGAGAGTGAATTTTTATAAGAATATCCAGTTGGCACACTAAGTAATGCACTTGCACTTACCTGGTACATCTGACACATGAGTAATACAGCCACCCACATGAAATGAAAAACACTGTTCAGAAACATCCAAAACATCCAAGGGGAACATGTGGCAATCTGAGTAATATATGTCCAAAATCCATCCTTGGTGTAAGTGGTCTCACAGTGGAGTCCCCAGTCTAAAACCAAGAGCAGAAGTATTCATATTTACTCAATAATCA
>PVKH010017489.1:0-15398 GCA_004027955.1 Chaetophractus vellerosus | reverse complement strand
ACAGTAAGTGTGCATGTCTCAAACGTTTGCTCTACTGTTTCTTCTGACTAGAATATTCTTCCCCTGAATAAATACATTGCTCACTTCCTTCATGTTATATTCCCATTTCTTCAAGCAGATAGGTCTTTCTTGAACGCCCTATGTAAAATAGCAACTCCTCCTCACTATTAATCTCTTATCCCTTTACTTTTCTTTATTCTTCTTCATTTGTCCCACAGTCATCTCAGTGTTGGTTTATTTGTTTATTGTCTGCTCACTCTAAATAAACCAACACTGTCTCCTTCTACCAGAATGTGAGCTGTAGAGGGGCATTTAATCTATGTTCGGTCTCTGCCAATCCCCAGTGCCTAAAATATTACCTAGTATGTAGTCGATGCTGAACAAATATTGGTTGAATGCATGAAGAGAGCCAAGAAATGTGGCCTGGGTGATAGGTGGTTTCCTTTGTTCAAGGTTCAGAGAAAGTTGTCAAGGAGCTATCCTTAGAACCCTGAAGAAGTAGAGCTAGAGACTTGTCAGTGGCAGAGAAGGAGACCCAGACCCAAAAGAAGGCTTTGCTCAGATGGTTGGCTTCCTGGGACAGCATGGATCCTGACATTGCCATTCTCTTGGCCATGGTTTCCCCTTGTCCAACAAGGGGAGAACACCCTACTTTCACTCCCAGCCTCAGTTTGAGCAACTGGGAAACAACCAGAGAGAGTGAAACTGAAGCCCAAGGGTGAGCACTCTCACGCATTCCTGCCGACAGATGCCACCTGCTATGTGATCTCATGGTCAAGAAGAAACAAGCATCCTGACAGCTAGTCCCATTGTGTCCCTCCTTAAACCTCCCTGCTCTCTGCTCTTGAGTTCATCCTCCCTCAGCCTGGGAGAGAAGACTGATGGAAGCTGATTCTTGAGATTATAGAACTAGCTTCATTTTCTGGGAATGCTCAAGGGAAACTCCCTTAAAAGTTCCAGACCCTTTGGTACAAGAGAAACCCAGTCCAAACATCAAGACCATGGAAGCTGGACTGTAGGGAAGTAGAGAAGAGAGGCCTGGGGATGGCAGATCCAGAACGGTGGTTCTCCACTGGCATAGGTGTAGGCCAATCATGCACAAGCATGGCCGTTCCCACCGACATCATTTTACTGATGTTGCTGTGTAACAAACCACTTTAAAACTGAGTAGCTTAAAACAGCAATTTTTTTATTGCTCACATTTCTGTGTGTTTGCTGGACAGGTCCTCTACTGGTTTCCCCTGGGTTCACATACATAGCTGGGTTCAGCGGCATCCAAGATGGCTGGCCTTACTCACATACCAGGCAATTGGTATCTGGCTGTTGGCTAGCGGCACCTCAGTTATGCTCCACGTGGCTTCTCCTCCTCTGAAGTCCTAGACTGGCTTCCTTATGTGACAACCTCAGGGCAGCATTCCAAGTGGGTGAGGCCTTGCATTTAAACTCAGGCAACTTTATTTCCACAGCATTCTGTTGGTCAAAACAAACCACAAGGTCAACCCAGATTCAAGGAGTAGAGAAGTAAACTTTATGTATTGATAACATGAGCTGCAAAGAATCTATGTCTATATTTAATTTATTCCCTTTCTCCCCAAGAATGTGTAGAGGTAAGGTGTTTTGAAAAAGCGCCTAAGCTATTGTCATAGTCAACCCCTTTTTAATATTAGTAATTATCAAGTTAAGCTTGAACACCATGTGTTAGACCCTGAGCTAAACACAGTTGATGTGCATTATCTTTATTTATTTCTCACTCTGAGATATGTATTCTTTTAACCCCCCTTTTGTAGATAAGGGAACTGAAGCTTAGAGAAGTAATATTATTTGCTTAAGGTCACATAGCTTGTCAGTAACTACACTGAATCTTGAACCCAGAGGCCCTGATGTTCTCACTCTGTATTGAATACCCCTGGCCCAGTATAACCTGGTGAAAAACTTAATACTTATATAATTAACAATCATCTTGAGCTACAGGGTATGATATCATTTTACATCCATTGTCTCATTTACCCATTATGACAACCCTGTGATGTATTAATAGTTAGAACAATTTTGAGGAAGTGAAACTAGATGCTTGGAAAGAGAGTAGCTTTGCCCATGGTCATGTTCCTAATAAGGATAGAATCAGCTGTAGAAAGAATGAATTCTAGGGGCCGGCTCGATAGCCCAGTGGATAGGGCGCCGGCATACCACATGGGAGGCCCCGGGTTCGATTCCCGGGGACCTCTCCTAGCAGGCAGACCACCTTGAGAATGGCAAGCCGCCATGGGTGGGCCGGAGCCGCCGTGGGCAGGGCAAGAAGCTGCCACGGACAGGGCAGGTCGCCCGCGGATGGAGCGCAGCCAGCCACCCGCGAACTGAAGCAAGCGCCAGCCGTGAACGGACACAGAGACCGCCCACAAGCGGGGAAAGCCGCGCCTGCGCAGTGACCGCTCTCGGCGCGTCGCCACAGCGGGGGGAAGGGGAAATATGTAATAAAATAAATAAATCTTTAAAAAAAAAAAGAATGAATTCTACCCACAAGTGAGAGTGCCAGCCCCATGAGGGCAGGGACTTATCTGTATTGTTTTCCAGTGTGTCCCCAGGACCTTGGCATGAGTGAATGCTGCCTCCTCTGTGATGTAGGCAGGGATGCCTGGGCTCCAGGTCAGCACGGGCAGGCCCCTTGTTCTGTCCCAAGTTGCTGGAGCCCGTGAGGTCTTAACCTTTGTGGGGAGGCTGGGCAAGGGAGCATTTGCAGCTCTGGACTCCAGATTAGCAGTGATACAAAAGACAGGACCTTAAAGAGAAGAGGCCAGTCTACTCTTTATTTTATCCTTCTAGATAGGAGAGACACCAAGCCTCAGTTAAAGGTTAGGCATTGAGAGAAATTTCCTAACCTGTGGTGATTTTTCCATGGATAAGCCATAGGATTCTTTCTGAAAATATGCTGGAATCAAAGAGGCTAGAAGTCCTCACCATTTTTCTGTTCCATTCCACATGCTCCTATAATTAAAAGTGGCTCTAAGACCCAGTGGATTCTCACCTTGGGGCTTGGGGAGACATATCTCTAGGGAGATGCATAGTAATATGTCTGGAGAAAATGAGGCATATAAAGACTTTTATAGTAGTTTGAAAAGACTTCTTGAGAGAATTCTGAGTCTCTTCAGATACCTGTCATCTCCCACCATAATTTAAGCTTCATGAGGTCATTAATTTTTGTTTTTTCATGTTTTTCTAACACATAGAGTAGGGCCCAGTACATAGTAGGTGCTCACTACATATCTGTTGAATGAATAAAAAAAATGATATGGTCTTCTCTTAAGGGCACCTTCTCCCACCTCCAACTGAAAATAACTGAAATAAAGTCCTTTTTGTAGCCCAGACACTCAGTTGCTTGGCGGGCTGGACAAATGACCTTGTGCATCCATGGTTCTTTGTCAATTGTGGGTAGATTGGGATCTCCCCAGGCTCAAGCCTAGCTCACTGCCCTGCTGCTGCCTCCTCAGGGACAGCTGAGGCTTTATTCTGTTCACACCTCCAAGCTGAGCAGGGTCTCTTTGGTCATTGGTTTGCCTGGGCACTGAATTTCTCTCATCTATGCCCATGTACACATGGGATGGCTCTTATTTGACTTGCCCTTTTAAAAACAACTTAAGCATGTTGAGGTTTCCTGTTGATCGGGGGCAGCCAGAGGCTATGACCCAAAAGGGAATTGTCGGCCAAGCCCTGACTCACCCGAGCTCCAGTTTTCTGTGTGTGAGCAAGCAGTGACAGCAGGCTGGCTCAGGGGCAGCTGGCTGCCTTCCTGTGGATGGCATAAGACTCAGGAGCCTGTAAGGCTGGACAGCCCAATTTTAAGGCCCATGCATTAGGGGCAGGTAGCCCTTCCTAGCATGCAGTGTTAGCAGAAACCAGCTGTCTGTGAACTAAAACTGTTTGGAAAGTATTGTAAGAGTTGACAATGATTACCCTAGCAGACAACTAGAAAACTGTGCTGGAGAAGAAGTATGCTCATGGCTCTCTTCATTTAGCTTACCTTTATCTTTTCCTTTCTTTATTCATTATTCACGGAGCTCCTTCGGGATACTTGTTCCTGGACCTGGAAGAAATTGTGGTCTAGTAGGGAAGACCAAGAGGTCCTCTGAGTCTTATAAATACTGTGTTTGAGACAAGGGTGTGCCCAGTGCTGTGGAGGTTTCTGCTGAGCTCTCTTTGGGGACTGGAGCAATTCACCAAGATGGCACAGGCTACTGCTTCCTCTCTAGAGAGGCAATATAGTGTAGTGTAAATCCACATCCTGGCTTCACCACTCACTGCTGACTGACCTTGGATAAGATATTTAACCTTTCTATGCCTCAGTGTTTTTCATTTGTAAAATGGGGATGATAATAAGTGATAATTGCATAGAGTTTCTGTGAGGCTTAATGAATTAATATATGTAAAAATATTTATTTAGAATTCTTCCCAGTGTTTACTAAGATCTATATGTGTATGTGGTACTAGGAAATGGCTGATGTTTATTTAGATGTGACGTCCTGAAGTCATTGTTACTGCTAGAGTTTGGAGATGCCTAAGGAGTTGATTTCCCCTCTCCTTTAGACTCTTCACTGAGAGAGTGGAGAGGACTCTTTCTTGAGGTGCCCTCCTGACTATTTAGAGGCCATCAGGGATCCAAATTCTGGTTGAGACCCAAGCCAAGGAAGTGGTACCTTGTGTCTGGTAAAGTTTCAGGGAAGATAGGGACTGGCTAAGGAGAAAGATCAAAGGATTTGAGCTTATATTTGGGGCTGCTTCAAAGTTCTTCAAAATTCTTGCTCAGTGGTGTGTTGGAGCTGCCTCGTGAGAGCTGATCATTAGCATCTCTTCCCAACTCCACATTCAGCAATGCCACGTTGGTGGTTTGAATTCAGCCATGGTGGGAATATTTATACCATGGAAATTGGCAAATGCTATAAAACTGTACTTTTCCCTCAGAGAGCTGGTTGTTAAACATTTAGCAGCACACCATGGTCTTACTGTTCCTTAGTTGGCAGATGCAGACTCTTGGGATACACAGGACAGGCTCCTGTTCCAGACAGTACTCAGCATCTCTGGGGATGAATTGGGCAGGGAGGCCCATTGAATTTGCTCTGGTTAATAAGCTGTTTGTTTTCCTTGAGGGATGGCCTTGAAGTTGCATTGCGTGGATAGAGTACTTTTTAGTTAGTTTGACAGGCCTTCAGGAAAGATACTGAGCTAAGAATAAAACATGATGCCCCTTGTTCTCAGCTCACTCACTCCCATTTTCTTTTCTTTTCTTTTCTTTTCTTTTTTTTTCTCCTAGGTCTCAGTCAGTCTCTCCACCTCCAGTTCTCTCCCCACCGAGGAGTCCCATCTACCCCCTCAGTGATAGTGAAGCCTCAGCCTGCAGGTACCCCAGCCGCTCCAGCTCCCGGCTGCTCCTCAAGGACTGGTGCCGCCGTGACCCTTCACCCCCAAATCCTCAAGATCCCTCCCCAGACACTTCACCACCCATCTGTCCCTTCAAGGCCACAAGCTTCAGTTATCTGGACAGGAGCCCTTCAGTGTGCAAGAGAGAGGACCAGAAGGAGAATGTCCAAGGAACAGCTCAGGATGTTGAGGGAGTAGCTGCTCGCCTCCCCCTTGCCCAGAGCACTCCATCCCTGGGGTCAGCAGCTGGCCCACGGAGCCTCTTGCTGAACCGCACTGGCACCCGTGCCCACAGCCTGGGCATCCGGGAGAAGATTTCAGCATGGGAAGGTCGCCGAGAAGCTTCACCCAGGATGAACATGTGTGGAGAGAAGCGGGAGGGCTCTGGGGGCGAGTGTGTGGCCAGTGAGGGCTGCCCCAGTGTGGTGCCATCCCCCTGCAGCTCGGAGAAGACCTTTGATTTCAAGGGCTTCCGGAGGATGAGCAGGACCTTTTCTGAGTGTTCCTACCCTGAGACCGAGGAAGAGGGAGAGGCACTCCCTGTCCGGGACTCTTTATACCGGCTAGAGAAGCGGCCAGGCCGGAATGAGCCCACCGCCTTCCTCAGGGGGCATGGCAGCAGAAAGGAGAGCTCAGCAGTGCTGAGCCGGATCCAGAAAATTGAACAGGCCCTGAAGGAGCAGCCTGGCCGGGGACTCCCTCAGCTCCCTAGCAGCTGCTACAGCGTAGACCGAGGGCGGAGGAAGACTGGAACCTTGGGCACCTTGGAGGAGCCGACGGGGAGCGCGAGTTTGGGCGCTGGCAGCCAGACAACAGGAGTGGCTGGAGTTGGGGGGGAGGCGGGCCCACCCCCAGAAAGGGAAGGCAGTGGCTCCACTAAGCCAGGGACTCCTGGAAATAGTCCTAGCTCCCAGCTGCTGCCATCCAAAAGCTCCCATGATCCCGCTGTGAACCCTGTCCCCAAACCTAAGCGCACCTTTGAATATGAGGCTGACAAGAACCCCAAGAGTAAGCCAAGCAATGGTCTACCTCCTTCTCCCATTCCTGCTGCTCCACCCCCTCTGCCCTCCACCCCAGCCCCTCCAGTCACCCGGAGACCCAAGAAGGACACGCGTGGTCACCGCAAATCCCAGAGCAGGTAATGCATTCCCTTCCAGTATTTTATAGATGAACACAGTGACTTTCTTTTTAAATGGAGGATGTGCAAGTGGATTTTAGTTGTGTGTCCAAATCTATACTGCTTTATAAACCCTGAAGCATCAAATAATTGTTAGGTGGTAGTTATAGCCGTGAAAAAATGAGATTGTTCTTCTGTTCTTACCAAATACTTGAACATGAATGGGGTGGGGAAAACACTTCTTCCAAATGCTGTGTCTTGAAGATTTTGGCTAAGTGTGGTCTTTGGGGGTAGAGCTGGGCTGTTTCCCAAGCCCAGTGGGAGCTTCCTCAATCCTATGTGGGAAGAGCAAGGCTACCTTATTTTTAGGTGGAGTAGGTAGACTGTTAAGGACTAGTAGAATTTTAGCCTCACTACTACCTGAAATGCCAGCCTTTGACATTTATTTCTTCAAGACAAGCATTATATGAATACTATATACCATCTTTAACACAATAGTCTCGATAGATTTAGCATAGGATTTCCTCCCTCCTGAAGGCCTGTTGGCCATATAGGAACCCTGGGTCTGTATGAAGAGGGGATGTTGAAGGGGGAAACTGATGGTAAAAGGAGCAAAAGTACATTTCACCTGCTCTGAGGCTGTGAGTGGCCTGCTCTGAGGCTTGCATTGGTTACCTGGCCAGTCTCAGCATGTCTGACCCCGGACTACTGAGGCCACCTCCACAATGTATAGTGATTTGAGAGCTGGGGCTGCTATGTTGGTGACATTTGACAGGCATCTTGTTCTCTGAATTGGAGTCGGGTGGGAGCCAGCTTCCTTTTGAAGACCGCTCACTGCCTTTCTCTTCTAAACCAAAGTCAGATGTGCACTCAGGTATGTTTCACTTCTGGGATTTCTTCATTTGTCTCCCCACATTTCAGGCTTCATTGAGCTGATTCATCGCAAATATAATCTTTCCTGTGTGTGCAGAGAGCTGAAGAAGTAGTAAAGGTTCAGACCTGTGAGCCAGAACAGCCCTTGGCTAAGGGAAATTCAACGTAGGCTAATCCCGTGTAGGCTAAGGGTAATCCCATGTTTTGGCCCAGCCCAAAACACTCATTGGCTCTTTAGTTTTTTTTTATTTTTTATTTTTTTTAGGAGGTACCAGAAATTGAACCCAGGACCTCGTATGTGGGAAACAGGCACTCAACCACTGAGCTACATCTGCCCCCCAATGAGAGTTGGTTCTTTTCATTTGTTTGTTTGTTTTTAGGAGGCACTGGGGATTGAACCTGGGACCTCGTATATGGGAAGCAGGCGCTCAACCACTTGAGCTACATCTGCTCCCTCTTTAGTTTTTTAACAGCCTGCCAAGAGAGTTTGCTTTGTCCTTATTCACCAGCTCTGTAAACATCCATCTCACACCTGCTGTGCTCCAAGCCTTGTGCTGGCCAAGGGGACACAAAGGCAAGTAAGTCATGGTTCTTGCATTCAAGGAGTTCATGGTCTGGTGTAGGAGATAGTTGCACAAATAAATATTAGATGTTGTGATATGTGCCATGATCTAGGTCAGTGTAGGATGCTGCAGAGATCCAGAAGAGAGGCATCTATCTCATTTAGACTGGGCAGTGAGGTTAGGCTCTTTATAGTGGGAGTAGCTCAGTTAAATTTAGAAGAACAAAAAGCTGTTATCTAGCTGAAAAAAGGAACAGGGAGAGTACATCAGCCTGAAGGTTTTTACGCATACACACACATCACATTTATATATAATGTATTTACACACATATACCATATATGGTAAGTCACTTCTTATGAGAATTAACTTAAGCAACTTTAAATCTGCTCTTAGAAAAAAATTAATAGTTCAAAAAGTGCTGACTGTTCTACTTGCCTTTCTGAGCAAGCATAAGATGGGAAGTTTCTATCTGTTGTTCCAGGTGTGATTCTTATATTTAATATACTTTTTTATTTTTTAAACAAATGCTAGCCAAATATTCCTTCTGTTATTCAACCAAAAGAAAGAAATCTGTGAAAATCTGAGGAAGAAACTGATTATATTACTTTTTTTTTGGAATTTTTATTATTTTTTTATTTTTAAAGAAACTTTAGATTACATAAATGTTACATAAAAATAGAGGGGATTCCCGTATACCTCACCCCTCCCCCTCCCACACTTTCCTACATTAACATTTTTCTTTTTTCTTTTTTTTTTTTTTTAAAGATTTATTTATTTTATTACATATCTCCCCTTCCCCCCGCTGCGGCGATGCGCCGAGAGTGGTCACTGCGCAGGCGTGGCTTTCCCCGCTTGTGGGCGTTCTCTGCATCTGTTCACGGCCGGCTTTCAGTTCGCGGGTGGCTGGCTGCGCTCCATCCGCGGGTGACCTGCCCTGCCCGTGGTGGCTCTTGCCATGTCCGTGGCAGCTTCTTGCCCTGCCCACGGCGGCTCTGGCCCGCCCATGGCGGCTTGCCGTTCTCAAGGCGGTCTGCCCGCTAGGAGAGGTCCCCGGGAATCGAACCTGGGGCCTCCCATGTGGTATGACGGCGCCCTATCCACTGGGCTATCGAGCCGGCCCCTAACATTTTTCATTAGTGTGGTATATTTGTTAGAAATGATGAACACATCATTGAAATGTCATGCAGGACAATTCCAATGTCCCAAAAATGCCCCATGTTATACCTATTCTTCCCTCTCCCTCCCCTCAGAAAGTCTGGTGGCCACTGCCTTTATATAAATGATACAAGTTCTTCTGTTGCTAGACCAATAAGTCTACTTTAGTCCATAGTTGTGTTCCCCTCTTATGTTTGTTCATTCCTCATTCTTGAAGATTTTGGGATGGTGATTCCCACCCTGTTTCTGATTGAGAGGGGGCTTAGATCCCATGGGGCAGGTGGATGGAACTGCCTTGTTTGCAGTTGTAGATACTCTGTTTTTTGGGTTGGGCGTTGTCCATCATCATCCTTTGTTAGTTGTCCTGGGTGAATCCAATGAAATGGAGAGTAGGTGTTGCAACTCTGCTGAGAGTCAGGGCTCAGCAGACATGTGAAGACTTAAGTCTCTGGGACATATATTTAACGAGCATAGTGCTAATTATAGGTTCAAATAAAAGGGACAGAAGAGCCCTGTATCGGGAAATTATAAATGAGTCTAACTCTGTTGCATTGGGGAGCATATATTCCAAAATAAGGCTCACTGACAGGGTGCCGAATTTTTGAGATTGACTGCCCTGCCTATAGTGAATAGATGTCTCTAGAGCCTGTATATTAGTCTTAATGAGAGACAGTATATTGGTCCCCATCATAATACCTTCCTGAGGGATTTTCAAGGCTAATTTGACTGAACTTGGTTTGTGTCTTACTTGTCTGACTTTAGAACACCTGCATACGATGTGACTCCACTGTATATGCCAATGAAAACTTATCTCAGACCAGCAGGGTCCATGGGCCAACATTTGGGAACCACTGTGCTCAGCCATTGGGTATTTAGCCGATTAAGTCTGAGCCAAAGACAGGGAGTCATCAAGGTAGAAATGGCAGATATAGTGATGGTTTTGGATGAGACTCCCTCTGAGAGACCCTGGCGTTTAAAAGGCAAGTGGAAAAAGAGAATCTCTCACAGAAACCTGAAAAATAATTGCCAGAGAGGTAGCTGAAAACTAGGAGAGAATGTTTCACAGAGGTCAAGGGAGGAGCGTGCCATTATAAAGACTGTTGAGTAGCAAGCCGAGAACAAGATGTGGCCTTCAGGATATCTTTAGTCCCTGACTTGTGCCCCAGGACTCTCAGGGAATGTTGTTCATTAAACCAGAGAGAAAAGACTTCATTGGTTGAAACGTCTGGTGGCACCCAAAAGAAGAGAGAAATGATGGAAATGGTAATGGGTGAGAGGAGGGATTCCCCCCCCCCCCACCACCAAAGCGCCTGCTGAGACCTGCCTTAGAGAGAAAGAGGATGTAGCTGGGGTTAAGTCTCAAATGAGGGAGGAACCTACCTGATGAAGGAGAGAAGTGTACCGAGTGCCTTGGGTTCAGGAGACATGTGCTTGAGGAGCAAACAAGCTTTGGTTTTGAAATAGAGGGGAAGGTTATTTGGGGGTGCAAAGGAGCAGGCTACTAGCTGAAGGGAAGCTGGGCCTCGGAAGTAGCTTCTGGCTACAGATTATCCTCCTAGCTCCACTGCAGAAGTGATCTGATTTGTTTTGAGGGCTTAGCCCTTCCTGTTTCAACAAACCACGTACCACCAACTCCCCACCCTCATGCCCCAAGCAGCCCTGGGTATCACCCCTCCAGTGTTGAGCCCTTACTACCTCTTCGTGCAGTAGACTCTAGGGTGAGGCACTCAGTTCCTGTGGTAATGGCAGTGTCTTATCAAGGTAGACATTCTCCAGGGCTTGGAGGCCATGGTTGTGGTTAAAAGCTCAGACTTGGGAGTCAGACAGCTGGAGCCAGTACCTCTGTCACTTCTCTCTGGGCCTCGATCTCCCTCATTTATAATGGGACAATACCTGATAGCACTAATGGTAGAATTAAAGAGATGACATAACATATATAAAGCATTAGATATAACACCCAATACCTAACACCCCTTTAAGCTGTGGAGTTGGTATTGGTATTGGTATTTTTATGGACAAGGCATTTCACAGGCACCCAGACTGGGGCCTTCCAGACCATTTATCTCTTCATTTGAATGGTGTGTTTGTATCTACCTTGATGCTTTGCTCAGTAGCTGGTTTTGTGAGGAGAGCCCCTGATCTTTATTGTTGCCCCTGACCATCCCCCAACAAAACAGCAGGGATCCGTTCCAATTGGAACTACTCTTTTCCTTTTTAATTGTATTTTTATCTCCTCCCCCGGCCCCCCAGAGATGGCTCCCTTGTCTGTCTGCTCATCTTCTTTAGGAGGCACTGGGAACTGAAGCCGGGACCTCCTATGTGGGAGGCGAGTGCCCAACTGCTCGAGCCACTTCTCCCTGCTGGTTGCGGCATCCGCTCGTTGCAGCATCTGCTTTTTGTGGCATTTGCTCACTGCGGCAGTTGTGGCGTCTGCATCTTGTAGTGTCTACTTGTTGTGGCATCCGCTGGTTGTAGCGTCTGCTCATATGTGGTGTCTTGCTGGTTGCGGCATCTGCTCATTGAGGACCCGAACCTGGGACCCCCCATGTGGGAGGTGGGTGCCCCATTGCTTGAACCACATATACCTCTGGAATGACTCTTGCTCTAATTATCCACAGAAAATCCTTTGAGTTTGAGGATGCATCCAGTCTCCAGTCCCTGTACCCCTCTTCTCCCACTGAGAATGGTACTGAGAACCAACCCAAGTTTGGATCCAAAAGCACTTTAGAAGAGAATGCCTATGAAGATATTGTGGGTAAGCAGTGGCAGCAGTGGTGGGCTGGGTCATCTGTGGAGGTCTGCGGGCTGCAGAAGGTCTGGAACAGGAATTGATGCTCACAAGTTCCACCTCATTCACCGTGGGCAGACGTGGTCTCCACTTTTGGAATCCCTTGCAGGAAATGGGCATCCAAGAAAGCACCTTAGGAAACACTGAGCTGAGTAATTAAAGCCTGGCCTTTGAATGAACTGAAATCCACAGGGTTCTCTGGGACCACAAGAAGGGGAAAACTGTGTCATACCTTTTTTTTATATTGCTTTAGAGTCTAACAGCTCTTCTTCCCCAACTGTGTGTCTTTAGGCAAATCACTTAACCTCTCTGTGGCCTTTGTTTTTCTCTGATAAAATGACGTTGAGTAGTAGATGTAGCTCAAATGGTTGAGTGCCTGCTTCCCATGTATGAGGTCCCAGGTTCAATCCCTGGTACCTCCTAATATATATATATCATATATATATGATAACAGCAACAATCATAGTAATCATACTTCATAAGATTATTGTTAGAATTAAAGGAAATAAAATATATTATCAACGTACCTAGCACAGTGCATGGTCCTTAATAGGGCTCTCCTACTCTTCCCTGAGAGTAGATTGTGACAAGAACTCTGAAAGGGTCTGAAATTTTACCTTGCTTGCAAGCTAACAAGTTTAGCCTTACCCAGTTTCATATATGCAATAGACATGAGACTCCTGGGTCATGGACGAAGGATTTTGTTACTCACAGCACAGCAGGCAGCATGTGCTTTGTGTTACATGGGTTCCCCTTGTCCCCAGGTCTCATGGGGTCAGTGCAGAAGAAGCCCAGGTAGAAGCTGCCCACACAGTGGGTCAGTTGCACAGCAGAGGATTGCCACACCTAGGAAACCCCAATCTTTAAAGATGCTGCTAGCAAACCTGTTCAGCCTTTGCCCTACAAGGAGGCATTATCTTTATTATTCTGGTCAGCAAACAAATGTGCATCTACTTTGGAGGGAAATACTATGTCTGTCTTCTAAGACTGTTTGCCATATTAGCATCCTTAAAAAAGATAGCCCAGAACTATCAGTGCCTCTTACTCAGAAGAAGTGCAGAAATACAAGAGGCTATGGAGAATTGTCTCCTGACAAGTGGGAAGACTTTGGTGTGGGCAAACCTGAGTTAAAGGGCAAGCAAAAAACTGATGGTCTAGCCTGGGTTGGGTTATTTTTGGCATTCATTTTAATTCTGGCCTCATTCTTTTAGATGGGGCTCTGGTTCTGCTTAAGTATAGTGAGTGCCTCAGTGTAGGTTGATGAAGAGGAGAGAAGCATTGTGCTTGTGGGCTTGCTCACTCCTGTTCTTTCTTATCTTCTCTCTGTCTCTTTCTTTTTCAGGCCTT
Source organism: Chaetophractus vellerosus (assembly GCA_004027955.1). NCBI lineage: Eukaryota > Metazoa > Chordata > Mammalia > Cingulata > Chlamyphoridae > Chaetophractus > Chaetophractus vellerosus. The sequence continues at coordinate 2,146 of PVKH010017489.1, read as the reverse complement.
GAGGCTGGAGAGCATAGTCTCAGTTAACACATTAGAGAGAGATGAGGCCCCAGTAGGGAGATCCCTCTAGATTCTCAAAAGATTGGAATCTTGTGAAGAGAGGGCCATCTCTTCCTCTATTCCCTCATTTGATCTGAGCCATCGGTTTTGTAGTGTTTTCCTTACAACTGGCTGGGCCAGCAGTTCTGAGTATGCAGTGACAGTACTCGAACTTGCAGAAGCCCTGCTTTCCCAGGAACAGAGTGTATAGTATGTAACCATGCAAAATTGGGTCATAACAGGGAGGCTATGTGGGAGTGAGAGCCCTAGAACATCAAAAACGGTTTGGGGAGGGAGGCCTCCTTCCTTACTACTTGGGAAAAGACAGCCTTTTACCCACAGGTCACTGAGAACTGAGGTCAAAAGCTATGGGGATCAGAGCTACACCCCCCCACACACATCCCATATCCCCTCCTCCCACCCCATTGCAGGGCACATTCCAATTTCTCTAGTTTGGAAGAAATTGTAATGTGTCATTGCTTCCCAGGGCCCTTGGCAGCATCCAGTGCGGCTGCTGCAATAGGCAGAGGGGGATATCGTTTCCTGCTGTCCCTCCCCCTGCTCTATCAGGCATGCCAGGACTATGGTCTTCATTCTGAGAAGGCTTGGGCAGCTCTACTCTGCTGCCCAGAGATTCTAGTGGAGAATGTTCTTGCATCAACTGAACTGATACAAGATAAAGGGATGGTTTCAACCTTACCTCCCTGTAATTCCAGGGTTCTGTCTAAGGTTGTTGGGGGCAGTGTCTAGGGGGAAGAATGTTGGAGGCACTATCTTGGGCAGCAGAACTCTTCTCTGGACCTTTTTAGGTTGGTTGGAGTGAAGGGAGAGAGAGAGGCAAGTGTGTCTGGACCATAGCCTCCTAACTCAGTAGAGGGCACTTAAGGATGAAGATGAGGAGGCAAGAAAATTGAGAAGTTTGGATGCCTCTTGAATGGATGAGCTAGAGCTTAGGGTTAAGGCTGTATGGGATGAAGTTAGAGTTAGGGCATCTTCCTTAACTGCTCACCTAGCTCTGGATCTTTGGAGCATTGTGCAGAAAGTAGGCGAGATAGAAAAAGGGAGTAATCAGGCACCTGGTTAGGAGTACACCAGGTTGGATGTTTCAGTTTTGCTCCTGGCTTGTGGGCTAGGGGTGGGTTTCAGAGTCGGAGTTAGGACAATGCCCTTTGTATCAGATACCACGGCAGTCAGTCTGAATTTCTAGGACCTGGCCAGCCGAGGGGGGCCAGAGGGAAATACAAGGGAGAATATTCTCTTTCTGTTCAATTCTGGTCAGTTTATCCCTTTCTCCTCCCCTGGGAACAGACCCAAGAATTTGCCCTCCCCTCCACCCCCAGAGGCTTCAGGGGGCCCTGGTTGCTGAGCTCCGGATGTCAGAATTACTTTTGCCTCGAATTGACCAGTGGCTCTGACTTCCGAGGGGCCCTCTCTCTGGCCTTGGCCCAGCCTGTGCTCTGTGCAAGTATGGTTGTTTCTAGTTCTGTTTGGTTTATCCAGCTCTCAGGCTGCCCCACATCCACAGGGATGGAATGTAGCTTTGCTTTGGGAATGTGATAATGGGGTTGTGGGGGAGGCAGAGAATACCCATTCTAAATTTCCATCTTGGGTACCGGGTGATTAGACTGGAGTTCCTAGTCTTTCAGAGGTTGAGGGCCACTTGGCCCAGAGACTAAATGTCTTTTCTGTGAGGAAAGGACTTGAACGAGGGGCCTTGGGGAGTTTGCTGGCCTCCCTCCCATACCAGGCACCATGCCTGGGGAACCGGGGTGGGATTCTTCAGAACAGGCTGAGGTTTATCCTACTAATTTGCAATAAAGGGGTTCAAAAAGAGAATTGCTGCCTTGCTGCTTCCTGGGGCTGTTAATTTTTGACTCTCCAACTTGACCTCTGACCCTAGAAGATGCTGTTATTCTACAAAGCCTTATAATCATTTGCATTCTGAGCCTGACACTTAAAAATGCACCCAAGGAAGCAGCTCATTAGGGAGCTATGTGGAGTGGCCTCGGCGTCTGACCAAGGAGGCTGTGCTGCATTCCTGTAGAGATTCCCATTCCCATCAGCTAGCTAGAGCTGAGGGAGAGTTTCCAGGAACTTTAGTAGGGTG
>PVKH010017488.1:0-15402 GCA_004027955.1 Chaetophractus vellerosus | reverse complement strand
CAGCCCCAGGAACAAAGGAATCCAGAAGCCTGAACCCTGGAGACGTCGGCAGCCATCTTGCTCCAGGGCATGGACTCTGGTATGGGAAGAAATTTATGCTTTGTGGCCTGGTAACTGTAAGCTTCTACCCCAAATAAATACCCTTTATAAAGACCGACCAATCTTTGGTATATTTCAAAAGGCACGCCTGTGGCTGACCGAAACACCAGGGAATGGAGAGAGGCTGCAGCTGCAGTCAGGATAATGCCATCCATCTTATCCATGGGATATAAGGCCCCTCTCACTTGGAGTTGGAGTGGACATCACCATCCCAGACCCCTCAGGATTTGTTTAAGAGCTATGGACTAGAGTGGACTTACTAGTATTCTGTTATAGACATATTGTGAATCAAGCAATGGAAGAAATTACAAGATTAATGTGGAGCCAGTGGCCACTGGGCACTCTGGGCACAGGGAGAGGAAAAGCAGTTATAATACAGGGGCTTTTTTGGGACTTGGGAATTATCCTGAGTGACATTGCAAAGACAGATATAAGCCATTTTATATCATCATATAACATGCAGACAGTGTGGGAAAGAGTGTGGTCTACAATGTGAACTATGGTCCATGCTTAATGGCAAAGCCCCAGGATGTGTATACCCATTGCAGCTGATGTGCCACACTAATGAAGGATGTTTATGTGGGAGGTTCTGGAATGTGTGGGAGGTCGAGCATATGGGAATCCTGTAATTTTTGTGTAACATTTATGTAACTTAAATATCTTTTTTAAAAAAATTAAAAATATTATTTAAAGACAAATAAACCAAAAAAAAAACAAAAAACAAAAACAAACGAAGAAACCAACCTTCATTGGGAATAAATGTAGCTCAGTGGTAGAGCACCTGCTTCTCATGCACAAGTTCCTGTATTCAATCCCCTGTACCACCTAAAAAAAAAGAAAAAAAAAGAATGTTTAAGAACACATTAAGAAATCTAATGCAATGAGATTACATTGTTTTAAATAATAATTGTACCTTGTTTTTAAGAACTAGACATTAATATCTCAAAATATTAAAGTGAGTACAATTAGGTTGCATAAGTAAATATCATATACACCTTCTTCTGTATTTTCTATTTTTATAGCTCTACACATGCATCAATTTAATTAAAATGTTACAAGTAAGTATGAAGGCTTTCTGGCAGATACATTCCATTTCCTTATGGATCATTTCCATTTAATGGCAGGTCCTTGGTTCTTCAGCATCTTTGTAAGCTGGCATTATCAATTTCTTGGATGTGCAATATGGAGAACCCTCACATGACCCACCTTAAGTCTCAAAGGACTCTATACCTATTACTATGAGCTTATAGTTAAAGACATAAGTATGTTGTAAGTGCTCTGTAAGTGAATAGTGTTGATGGTAAATAAAGCTCAAATGGTGGGATGGGATATAACCTGTACATCAATCACATTTCAATCCCACTTAACTTTAAAAGAACACTAGATAGTAACTGTGTACAGTCTATTTGGGTTGATGGAAAAGTTTTGATAAAGGATGGAGGTGATGGTAGTACATCATTGTAAATGTAATTATGAGCTCTGAATTATATATTTGAATATGATTAAAAGGGGGAAATTTTAGGTTGTGTATATGTTACCAGATTAAAAATTAAAAATAAAATCACATGACTGTACAACAGAGTGAACCTATTTTAAATAACAGTTAATAGACAATTATAATAAAATTGTTCTTTCATGAATTATAACAAATGTACTACATTAATACAAGTTGTTAAAAATAGAATGGTGGGGGCCAGCTGTAGTCCAGTGGATAGGGCACCAGTACACCACCCTGGGTTCAGTTCCCAGGGACCTCTCTGAGCGTGCAGGCTGCCTGAGAAGGCAAAGCCACCGTGGGTGGGCAGAGCCGCCATGGGCAGGGCAAAAAGCCACCATGGGCAGGGCAAAGCTGCCACAGGCAGGGCGAGCTGCCTGCAAACGGAGCAAAAGCCGCCAGGGAGTGGAAGCAGAGCCGCATACAAGCAGGGCAAGCCGCCTGTGCAGGGAGCTGACTTGGCACGTTGCCGCAGCGGGGGGAGACAAAAAAAAGCAGACATAAAAGAACACAAAAAATGAACACACAGCAAGAGCAAGCAGAAAGTAGAGGGATATGTAACAAAAAAAAAATTGAATGGTGTATGGGAGCTCTGTATTTTATGCATTATTTTTCTGTAAACCTACAGTTCCTCTAATAATATTTTTAAAAAGATCACTAGGAAAAATATCAAGTTACTCTTGTCTCTAATTTATTCCAATTTGCTAGATAAAGAAAATTTTATTTGTGGTGATGTTTTACAATGTTGATTTTACTCTAGGACATGGCCTAATATTTGTGGAAATTTAAAAATTGATAAAACATTTAAAGGTAATTTTGCTCTAAGGGGAAAATAAAGTGTATACTGTTCTTTATTAAACAGCTCAGTTTTCACTTATAAATTAGTTCACATGCATGAGGGAATGATTTCCAACAATATTTTCCTATTTGGATCCTGGTGATTACTCTTGTGTGAAAGAATTAAGTCTTTATTTATCCTTTTGCCCCAATAATTCCCTCAGGGTTGTTGCTCTGTTTATCAAGTTTCAATGCTAACATCTGATGCTCTATTTCCCATATACAGCTTTCAATAAACTGATTAAAGGTTTTTCACAAAGTGCATTTAGGAAACACCAAGATATTCAAGATATTTGTTAGATTTCGTATTGTTGGGATAAACTTTTGTGTTACTTATATTATACCCATATAGCATTATACCTATATAGGTGCAAATCCTCCACACTTTATATTATGACTGCTTAAAATATTTTAATAGGCACACTATCAAAATGCTATGGTTTGTATATAGTGAGTTTTTAAACAAAAGTCTACTTTTAATAACCTTATTCCAAAGCCAGCAATCACAAAGTTAGAGTTTAAGGAAATGCTGCTCTATAGAGAATTTGTATTATACTGTTGTCATTGGCAACATGTGGTCCATTGATAATAATATCTGTCTCCCAGCCAAGTATTGATTAAGTCACCTGGAAATATGTGAGGAACACAGGAAGTCAAAGGAGACTTGATTACACATTTATACATGTTTGATTTAAAATCACCCTTTAAATTTCGAAAAGGCAAATTTTGAAAGATTTTTTTCCTCAAAGATTTTTTTCCTCACTCCACTGCAATTATTTACTGATGTTCTTAACAAAAATTTAGACATAGATGAAAGCCAGAAATATTGTATCTGTGAATCTTTTGTACCTATTCAAATATATTTTTTTACTTTTCTCACTTGATAATTTTACTGGCAGCAAGATTTGTAACAAAATAAAGAATTCTTACACACAGCCCTAGAAGAGGGATAGTATCTATTTAAATAATTATCATATCCAAATAATTTCCAAGTACATATACCTAGTTTAGAAGCATCTGCATATTATATTACATGAAGTTGTTTTATATACTGTATTAAAATCCATGGATTTACTCAACAAAGTATCCTTTTGTATTTACAATGTATTTTAATGACATAAAAGTATTCAAATACTTTGATATTCAATTTCCAACTTAAAAACTAAATAAATTAATTCAAAGATGCCAAAGTTGATAAGGCCTAAATCTTAACTGTCATCTTCACATAAGAAATTCATGTAGTTAATAATATGACAATGACTATTTAGGTAATGTTTAATGAGTATTGCATGATTTTTGCTGGAATTATCATGAAAAAAATGAGAAAAGTAGATTATTAGATATTTTTATGACCATAATTACAACCATTTACTAATCTTTAGCTATATTCCATAAATATTTGTTAATGATACTCTAATGTGAATTCAAGTAGGGTAACATAAATCTTATAATTTTTAAAGCTATGTGTAGGACATTTCTGGAGACTACATTGAAAACAACATGCCCATCTAAATATTATTCATAGAATACAAAATTGGTTGTAAATAGCAATGGTTTTTAAATATATGTCAAGGATACTATAGAAGAGTTATTGGTATTCCAGGTTTGTTTTTGAAGACTATCTTTGAAACAATTTTTTAATATAAAAATGAATGGAAAAATATTTTTGGAAATATTGCTACTGTTAAGTAGGTATCTTATTTGGAAATAAGGAAAAATGTGATAAGGTGATTTTCTGGGATTAGGAATACACTTATTCCTAATATTATTATATTATTATATTATAATAATATTATAAATAATAATATTATTTATTATTTTTATTAAATTTTGGAAAATTTTTGTGCCACCCTCCCCCAATTTTTCTAAACATGAGAAAATTACTGCAGCATTTTGGTTACATAAAAGAATGAAATAGATTATCAACCATTATATAGTTGAAAAAGTAGTATGTAATTAATCCTGTAGGGCAAAGGTTTTAATGATAATTAAATTCAAAACATGTCTTTGTTTTGGGATCATCTGGATAATCTGGCCAATTCATACCTAAGCAGTGGTATTCCAGAACATAATGACCCATGAAAGCTGATTGAAGTAGTTTTAAAATTTGATTTGCATTTTTACTGTTAACAAAGTTTAGGCCCCACCAATAAGACTTCTTCTTCTGGACCAAATCTGGGCAAGCTAATACAAAATGTTTGGGTGCTCCCGTCTTTGACACTGGTAGGAAATTCAAACAGTGGAAGCCCCAGCCTGCCCAAGGGAAACCTCAACCATCCTTACCACTAACCACAATAAAAGCCTAGTCAATATCCTTTCTCTTTTCTCTCAACATTTTCATACCTTCCTGGAGTCTGCCTGCTTTTCCCAGGAAGCTTCCTATGTGAATAATAAGCCTTTTCATACCATCTTGGTATGCGTGTGGCATGACATCTGAACTAAATTTTGCCTGGGGCCCACCTTATCTCTGCAGGATGACTACAACATGAAATGCCAGGAGTAATTTGAAGCAATTGTAAAACAGAACCAATATTAAAAATTAAATTACATAAATGTACACTTATATAATATTAAACAGAAAGTGCAAATACTCAATACCCATCACTTTCTAATTATTTATGACATCTCTTAACTAAGCTTTTGAAGTTATTTAAATCAGGTTTGCCTATATGTCAGAAATACTATAAAATGTGCTCCTGAGCATAACTTCTCAACTTCTCAACTCCACATTCTGTGATATCATGTTGGTACCTTGAAATCAGTCAGGTAGGATTATATCATGAGGGAAATTAGCAAATGGTATACATCATGACTTGATTTGTTTTTATGTTCATTGTGTAGACTTAACAAAGTGGTGAAGAAATGATTATAATGCAGATTAAAATTTAAAAATGTGTCTATTGAGAATAACGCAAAAACAATTCAGGAAATATCCTTCCAGTATTTGAAAACTATTGTCCAGTACAGCAACGACATTGCTTGCAAAATTGATGAATGCATGTAGATCTGACATATCTTTGTTATTTTACTTTTGTCTTATTTGTTAAAATAAATGAAACAAACTAAAATATCAACTAAAATTCACTTCTGAATGAATTTCTTTGGAATTCTGTTTGTTAAATATTTACTAGCTTACTACTATACACAAGTAGTCAAAAGAATACAAAACCTGCTTTGAAGTTCACTCACATGGTTGGGCATTTTATTTGTCATTGCTTTTCAACTGAGACCTTCAATTCCTGATTGACTGTTGGGCAGATGCTTTTGTTAAGTTTCCTCAGTGTAAGATTTTTTCATGGGGCAGCTAAAAATGTGGCAACATGTTTACTTGGTGTGAGAAAGCAAGAGCTTATGAGAGGGTATCCAAGAAGGAGGCCACAAATCCTTTATTACCTAATCTCAAAAGTGATATCACATTACTTTTGCTGTTTCTATAAATCAGAAGTGAGTTACTAGGCCAGCTCAACTCAAGGAGAGGGGACTATGCAAAGGTTTGAATACCAGGATCTCCAGACTATTGAGGGCCAACTTACAGAATGCCTCCCATACCATGACTTATTGATATGAGCAGAAATTGAAACCAAGGGATCCAAAAAGGCATCAGGGACTTTTGGTTATTACTGGGGTTTGCAAAGTCCAGATGAGAAATGGAACTGGAATGCAAGTCCCTCTCTCCCTTGGTCCATTGGCTCCCTAGATTCATTCTGAGGTTATTTCCTGGTTCACAAATGAATAATTAAAATAGTATATTCATCATCTGGAAGAAAGTTTACTTTGATTTCTAACTTTTGAAGTAAGGGCTTTTATGGTAAGAAAGGCCAACAAAAGCCCTTAGAACTAATGCTCCCGCCAAGATGTAAATTAGATGCAATATGGCATTCCAGGGAGAATTGCAGGAATTTTATGACCACCAAATATTTGAAGGATGAAGGGTAAGTGGCCATAATAATATCTCCACTCACTTTAGTGGTATGCCCTCTGCAGGAAACAGAGTGGTCATGGCAGATGATAGGAGACTACCACATAGTAAGGTGATTATCCCAATCATAGCTACATGCCATTGTGGCATCTTTGTAGGAACAGATCAACACTGTCTCTGACATCTGGTGTAGATCTATTGATTTGGTGAATGTTTTCTCCTCAGTTCCTGATGGTAAAAGGAATGAAAACCAGTTTGAAGTCACTTAGCAATAGTAGAAGCCTAGATTTGTCCTGACTCTTGCTAATACTAGCTCTTCTGTTCTCAGTCACAATATAGTATACATTATCTAGACATTCATGTCACATACGGGTCCACCATGTTGGTGATTGTTGACATCATTTTAATTATACCAATTGAGTAGGAAAGCTCATAGATATAGTTTCTAATATGCTGTCAAGAAGGTGAATGTTAAATATCATGATCCTTTCTAGGACTGTTGAATGAGTGAAGTTTTTCTGGAGGGTCTATTATCTGGGGGCATGCTGGGAAATATACTCCAAGGCAAAAGACAAATTGTTGCCTCCTGTCTCTTCTATCACTAAGAATGAATCACACAGTGTGTTAAGCCTCTTTAGATTTTGGGAGCAGCATTATAACTCTTGGGAAAGCTTCTGACCAATTTCTTAAGGCATTCAGAAGAAACACCCAGTTTTGTATGGATTCTAGAGAAAGATAAAGTTAAAATACAATGTTCCTCTGAATTTAGCCTCACTGACCAAGCATTTTTAATGGTATGGAATGTTCCATGTTGGATTAACAGTACTGAATTATATATTTGAATGTGATTAAAAGGGGAAATTTTAGGTTGTATATACACTATTAAAATAAAATTTTAAAAAAAGTCTTAAGACTGTATAGCATAACAGTGTGCTCTAATGTAAACAAAGGACCATAGTTAATAGCACAATTATAAAAATGTTTTTTCATCAATGGAAAAAAATGTACCACACTAATGTAAGGTGTTACTAATAAGGTAGTATATGGGAAATCTGTATTTTATGCATGGTTTTTCTGTAAACCTACAACTTCTCTAATTAAAAATACTGTAAAAAATCAGTGAGGAATATCTGGAAAACTCTAATAGGAGAATCTCAGTGTAGACTATTAGAATTATAGAACAAGTTGATGTATTCTGTAACAGAAAACTATTGTCCATATGTTAAGCATTTTCTGAAGTACTACTGGGTCCAGGTTGAGGCTGAGAGACTAATCATATGATACCAAGTATCTGTCCAAATGAGATCAATATTACAGGTTGCAATGAGACATAGCAAAGTGAGTTTAGCAACTACTTTTCATAGGGTGGAATTGGTACATTTGTGATTAGATACAAACAAGCATAGATGTTATTTGTGAATTACATTAATAGGAGGTAAATATTCCTGTCTCTTACTTCTGTTTCACAAAGTCCTCTGCCTCAACTTATATCTATGACCTTGTGATGGCTAGGCTAATGTGTCAATTTGACCAGGAAATTGCACCCAGGTGTTTGCTTAAGGAAGCACTGGGTTAGTCGTAATACAAGGACATTTATGGACTTTAGTCACCAGTGAGTTTACTGCATAGATGGCTGATTACACTGCATTAATCAAGGAGATTGCCATCAGCAATGAATAATGCTTTATCCAATCAGTTGAATGCCTTAAAAGGGGAAGTGGTTTCAGCATTCAGAGAGAATTTCCCAGCTCGTCATTGAACAGCCAAATCTCCCAGAAATTCATCAAGGACCTTCACTGGACTTTCATTGGAGCCCCAGGTTTGCAGCCTGCCTGCAGAACCTGGACTTGTACATCCCCATGGTCACATGAGAGACTTTTATAAAATCTCTTATTATTGGCAGATATCTCCTATTGATTCTGTTTTTCTAGAGAATGCTGACTAATACAGACCTCATAGGAAGTAGGTGTTTCTGTAAAAATTGGCAGATGAGAAAAATACTTGACTTGAGGTCAGTAGGATATATTGCTGGAAACAGTGTTCTCATGAAAATAAATCTTTCCAGTGAGCATAGCTTCAAAAAGTACATATAGTCATCCATTTCATATAGAGACAAATTGGTGGCAGCAATCCATGGAGAATGATTATGTGGATGCTTTTATGGGAGTGAGCACAAAAAAAGTGACTCTCATATCACTGCCCACAGCATCAACTGAAGAGCATCAAAACACTTTACCTGTTTTGTGAATTTTACCTGCCTTCTCTTTCAGTCAGCACAATATTTGCTTTCCCAATATAACTAGGTGGTCATCATAACTTGGTGGTCACTACCACCCTCTTCAAGGATGATCAAGTTTCCACCACAGCTTAACAGACAGCCTTCCAGGAGCTCACTACCCAGGAAACCAGTTAACTCTCTTGCTTCATGCAAGAGTCAACAAATATGGGATTGCTTTCTTGCCTGTTCTTAGTTTTCTTTATTGTAGAACAAATTACCACAAAGTAGTAGTTTAAAACAACACAAGTTTATTATAATATTGTTCTGTTGCTCAGAAGTATAACACAGGGCTTTCGTGCTCATCGGTCTAAAATCAAGGTGTGTAATCCTTTTTGGAGACTCTATAGGAGGAAATGGTTCCTTTCTCATTCAAGTTGTTGGTAAAATCCAGTTCCCTGTGTTTGTAGGACTGAAATCTCCATTTCCTTGCAGTTATCAGTTAAGGACCATTCCCAACTTCTAGAGGCCACAGACCTTACTCGGCTGTGGACCTCATTCCTCCATCTCCAAAGCCAGCAACAGTAGGTCACATTTTCAATCTCTTCTTCCATTTCATGGGTTACTGTTCCAAGCCAGGAAAGTTCACCATGTTGAAAGACTCACCCAAATAATTCTAGGTAATCTCCCCTTTCAAGGTCCTTAGCCATCATCATATCTGCAAAATTAGTTTTGCTATGTAAAATAACATATTCACAAATTCTTGGATTAAGGGGATAAACATCTTGGGGAGATGTTATTCTGCCTACCACATGCTGTAGAACCTCCAGCAGCATCTCACCCATGCATTCACTGAACTCCTGGACTATTGCATGGTTGCATATACAAGATATCCTTGGACTGAGGGACAACTCCATGGCAAAGGAGATATGCAATGGCATTATTTTCATGAGAGCTAGTTTACCAATGCACATATCATCTAGAAGCAAGTGGTCTTTAAAACCTTGAAATGTCCTGTTGAAAGCTAAGGTTCAAACGTGAAGAAGTAGCTTGGAGTGATAGGATGCTTCTATATGGTGTTGCATCTCCAATCACTAGAATACCTGGACCCAGAAACAAAGGATAGTAGTTGGTGTAATCCTCTTTACCTTCATTTGCACTGGCCAATTTCCATAATTTATGCTTTCTGTCTCAGCAATTCAATCATCTGCCATATTAAGGGAATTGATGTTCATCTCATTTTATATGGAAAAACTAATGACAACTTGTTCTAATACAAGGTCTGTATACCATATGAAAGAGGTTTGGAGTAGTTGAAAAACCAATTTATTTTCCCCAAAGAACAACTTGGCTCCATGTTCTCAATTATGTTTTTTCATTTTTATCCAGGACAAAGTGACTCTAATAAATGTATTAAAGCCCTTCCTGGGATTATAAAGCCCAGACTTCTGACAACAATGCTATTGCCACAGATTAAGGAGCTCCCAAGTTCAACATCAAAAGATAAAAGGATAACACTCTACTGGCATTGGCTGAATTGGATCCAGGGAGATTTTGGTTTCCTGATGGTTTCCTGGACAGTCAGGATGATGTATTCAAAGATGCAAGGAAAATAACTCCTCTGGAAAGTTTTTGACAAATGAGAGAGAGAAAAATGTGCTGAAGCCAGAATGTAATGTGCTAATCCTTACACTTATTTTTTTCTTTTTAGCTTTTTGATTGTATAATTAATCCACTTATTTTGTTTTTCATTTTTATTATTCTAGGCATTTATTTCTCTGATTATTGCTTTGGATAAAGCTTTTGCCATATCCCACAGATAGTTATAATAATTGTTTTCATTATCATGTTTTGTGGAAACTGTGGTCTTTATGTCATTTTTTCAGAATATTGAGGTATTATCTATACTTAATTTATGATAAATTTTCATCAATGTTACACATACATTAAAAAGTGTATATTTTGTGTTGGACACAGATTTTAATGTTTATTTATAAGCAACACCTTAATATTTATGTAGTTTAAATATTTGCAATCATAATACATTTTCCCTACTTTTCCATATAGGTATTTGTTACAGTTTGATATAATTATGAATTCCAATAATCCATATTGAATCATGCTTGTAAACTGATCTGTTTATCTGCGCATGATTGGGTTAGGATTAGGGCATTGAGCCCCTCCCCTCAGTGGATGTGGTCTCAAGTGTAAAAGGCAAGGCAGAAAATTTGAGAAGCAGATTTTTGAGAACCAGTTCTGATGTTGGAGAGGAGGGCCCCAGGAGAAGACAAGTGAGCCATTCACCTGATAGTCTACAACTGCAGCCCTGGGAAGAGAGGAACCCAAAAAGCCTGAACCCTGGCAAACGTTGGCAGCTGTCTTGCTCCAACACGTGGACTTTGGTGAGGGAAGAAACTTATGCTTTGTGGTCTGGTAACTGTAAGCTTCTACCCCAAATAAATACCCTTTATAAAGACCAACCAATTATTGGTATATTTTGCAAAGGCACCTCTTTGGCTGACTAATACAGTATTTTAGAGATGAGCTAATACAATACTCTTAATACTAGTGTTTGCCTATTCTTTCATTCCTATATTATCTCTCTTCTCATAGTGGTTAGCGTATATATTGGTATATAATATTTAGAATTGAAAATTGAAGTGTTTAGCACTTCAATTAATTTTGTTGTTCTTATTAATTTTGTTTTGGCCTGCACTACACCTAGACTAATATCAAGATCTTAGCCACTATTTTCTTTGTGTTTGTCTTCTCTGAGCTCACCTATCAGTTACTTTTTAACATCTGAATCATTCCATGTACACACATACACATATGCATGCACATATAACTACCGTAATACCAATAATGGGTACATGAAGCTAAATTATTTATTGGAATGTATCTAATAGTATTGTATTTTAATTTTTGTGGGTACAATTTGGAATGGATATTTTGCTTTCAAATGCTATTTTTCACTATTCTTTTACCCTCTAACCTCCACCAGCTTGTAGCAGATGTTATTAAATGAAGTCTCTATATTAATTCTCCCTTCTTTATTGATGGAATGCCATATTGGCAAAGACAGGCAGTTAAGTCTAGTGAAGATACTCACCTTTGCAGACGCTCATTTATGTTAAAATGAATCTGTGATCGAAACTTGACTAATAAAATGAAATTTGGTGGGGCCTACTAACAAAACGTTAAAGTCTTCACATCTATCCTTCTTTTTGCCTGGATCATGAATCAACCTGGAAATGGAGCAGTCCCCTTACTTCTCGTAAAAAAATAGACTTAATGACATGGTTGGAGCAGAAATCTAGAATGAAACTTATTCTTTGATGATTTCCTTGAGCAACTGTACCAGACCTGGAAAGCTCCAAACTTCTAATAAGTTGGGTAAAATGAGCTCCTATTTAGTTAAAACACTGTTGTAAAATATTTGTTATATGCAGTTCATCATAATTGAAACAAACAAGAATGTTGAAAATATAAAAAGTCAATGTTCCCTTCTGCTTACTGGATACTATTAAACCATTATTTTAATACATTGATAATAAAACAGCCATTGCTAATGTCCTAATCCTGGACAAGGCACTGATTGGGCTTTTCAGTGAAAATTTTATATGTGAAAGTGAAACTCAGAAATATTAAGCAATTTTAACCAGTTATATTACTGGGAATTTCAAAGATATTAATCAAAATAGTCCTTTTGTTTTTAAGTTGCAGACAAAAAAATTTTTCTTCTGATATAGCAATGGGTATATGATATTTTCAGAATATTATGATGATGAATTGTGTTTTTCAAATATCTTACATGAGATCATAGCAAATATAACTACAGGACAAGCAGAAACACGTCATTTTTAAATTAATCACTTAATTTACATTAGTGCTAAAATACCAGACTTGGTTAAAAAAATAACCAACACTACTTATATCTTGTTTGTAATTAATGTTGTACCATCATTACTTACATCTTTAAATCACATGGACAGCCCAATGACTCCAATCTCTTGGATGTAAACCTACAAACTCCAGCACCAAGTCTAGGTTTAAATAGAAAGGACAGATGAGACATGTGTTTGGAAGCCAACATACCAAGGAAACAAGAGAGCTAACAACTGCAAGCAAGAAAGTCCCATCCATCGGCTGTATGGGATCAAAGTCCCCTCTCAATTAGAGTTGGAGTGGACATCACCATCCCAGAATCCTCAGGATTGGGGAATGAACGATCGACCATAGTGAACTTTCTGGTATTCTACTATAAACATATTGTGACTCTAACATTGGAAAAAATTACAACATTCATGCAGAGGCAGTGACCACTGGAGGCTCTGGAGGCATGGAGAGGGAAAAACAGTTGTAATATGGGGGCTTTTACAGGACTTGGGAATCATCCTGAGTGACATTGCAATGACAGATATAGGCCATTTTATATCATCACATAACATGCAGAACTCTGTGGGAAAGTGTGTAGACTACAATGTGAACTATAGTCCATGCTCAGTGGTAAAGCCCCAGGATATGCTTATCAATGGCAATGAATGTGCCACACTAAGGAAGGATGTTTATGTGGGAGGGTGTGGGAGGTGTGGGGAGTGGGGCATATGGGAATCCCTATATTTTTTGTGTAGCATTTATATAATCTAAGTATCTTTTAAAAAATAAAAAAATTGTTATTAAAAAAAAGGTATGCCTGGAAAATCAGGTGAAATAAGAACATGAATATGTTCATGTACATAGGTTTTCTGCTATGTACAGGTTCATGTATGGGATGAATATATCATATTTATTTGTATACTAAAAAGTTAAGTACTTTAATTTTATGTTTAAATGTGACTTCATTGAATTCATACCATCCAATTGATTGGGGAAATAGAGGGCCAAATTAAAATTGGAAAATCCAGAGTGCATTTAATTTATTTTCATGTTGGGCTAGACGATGGAGCTTCCAGGCCTTGAAAACAAATATAAAATATAATATATTCATTTTCCAAATAGTGTCGACTTGAAATATTCTGTTATGGTTGTTTTATCTTATCACTCATAAATGAACCACTTTTGATTCTGTTATTTTTTACTTTTGGCTAATCTTTCTCATCTTGTTCTATATATATATATATATATATATTTTTTTTTTTCTTCATGAGTGTTTTCTAGAATTGCATCTACTTTCTTAGTCCATTCACAGAATAAGCCTTTGGTTTAGTAGATCTTATTTATTGAGTTATATTTTTTATTTTAATTTTTCTGTTTGTATCTATATTTTGCTCTAAATATGAAATTAATAGTCTTGCCTTAAACAAGGTTGTAATATAGTTAGGGATACAAGATACATTTATGATAAAAAAAAGTATATCTGAGTGCTAAAGAAGGCATTATTACAATTTGGGGGATTTGGGGTTCAGCATACTTTTTTACTAATATAGGACTTGTTTGACAGAAAAGCTGTTAAAA
The DNA here is from genome assembly GCA_004027955.1 of Chaetophractus vellerosus. NCBI lineage: Eukaryota > Metazoa > Chordata > Mammalia > Cingulata > Chlamyphoridae > Chaetophractus > Chaetophractus vellerosus. Next base: position 1,380 of record PVKH010017488.1, on the reverse strand, counting down.
AATTGTAGGAAATGTTATTTTTGAAATGAATTCTTGTTTTAGGATTATAGCATGGACTGTTTTTTAATTACAAAATTATTTTTAGAGCAGCTTTAGGTGTATATAAAAATTAAACAGGAAGTACAGAGTTTCCATAAATCCCCAAACATAATTTCTCCAATTATTAACATCTTGCATTAATATAGTACATTTGTTACAACTGATGGACTAATATTGATATATTATTAGTAACTTAAGTCCACAGCTTATATGATGGTTCATTTTTTGAGTATACAGTTCTCTGAGATTTGACAAATACATAATGTTATATATGCAACATTATGGTATCAAATAGAATAATTTTACTGACCTAAAAATGCCCTAAAAGTGCTCCATCTGTCCATCCCTTCCCTCCACCCCCATCAATCCATAGCAGCCAGTGTTCATTTTACGGCCTTTATACTTTTGCCTTTTCCACATGTCATATAGTTGTTATCACACAGAATGCATGCTTTTCAAACTGGCTTCTTTCATTTACAAATATGTATTTAATGTTCCTCCATGTTTTTTCATGGCTTGATGGGTCATTTATTTTTAATGATGAATAATATTCTGTTGTATGGATGTGCTACAATTTATTCATTCATAGACTTATGGAAGAGCATCATGATTTCTTCTACATTTCAGTAATTATGAATAAAGTTTCTATAAATAGTTGTGTGCAGGTTTTTGTGTGAACATGAGCTTTTAATTACTTTGGGTAAATACTAGGAGCACTAGTACTGGGTCATATGGTAAGCCTATGTTTAACTCTGAAAGAAGCTGCTAAACTATCTTCCAAAGTGACTGTACCATTTTACATTCCCACCAGCACTAAACTAGAGTTCCTGTTACTCTACATACTTTCTAGCATGTGGCGATATCAGTATTTTGAATTTTAATGTATTAATAGATGTGTAATGGCATCTGATAGACAAGAGAACTGATGTGAGAGCAGCAGGAGAAAAAGTAAGAAAGCTGATATATATATAAATTAAAAGGCCTTGTTTCCGTCAGCCACAGGTGTGCCTTTTGAAATACACCAAAGATTGGTCAGTCTTTATAAAGGGTATTTATTTGGGGTAGAAGCTTACAGTTACCAGGCCACAAAGCATAAATTTCTTCCCATACCAAAGTCCACGTGTTGGAGGAAGATGGCTGCTGACATCTCCAGGGTTCAGGCTTCCGGGTTCCTCTGTTCCCGGGGCTGCGTTTCTCTCCGGGCTTAGCTTCTGTTTCCTTCACGAGTTCAGCTGTAGACCATGAGGCTTTCTATGCTTTGCGTCTCTCCACAAGGCCAGCTGTAGACTATCGGGCGAACGGCTCACTCCAACATCAGAACTGCTTTTCAAATCTCCTTCT
>PVKH010017487.1:5226-15510 GCA_004027955.1 Chaetophractus vellerosus | reverse complement strand
GGGAACATATAATAATATAAAAATAATATAAATAATATTCTAATATTATAAACCATTATAATAATATTGTTTAACTATACTATAAAATTATATATGGCATTTTGCTATAATAAATTATAATATTTTAGTTATACTAGTATAAAATAAAAAAATTAATTAGCCATTGTTTATCTGAAATTCAAATTTAATTGGATATCCTCTATTTCACTTGCTAAATCTGGCATTCTTCCTATCAAGGGAATTTTCATTCATATGCAAAAATAGAAAGAATAATAAAATAAACCCATATTCACCATCACCACTTTTGGATAAGTATCGATATTTTGAACCAATAACCTTCAATTTAAGTGTTTTGGCTATCATGATTCATACTATGGGGGATATAGAAAAAAAAAAAAACGAATTTTTCCCTTAGCATATCACCATCTTTGGGGAATAACATAAACATTCAAGAAACAACTAGTGAAGAATTAAGTGCTAAAATCTGTGATGCTGACTGCATGTTTTACAGGAGTTGCCAGAAGGGAGAGTCAATTTTGACTGGGGTGATCTCAGATAAGTTGAGGCAGGAGTGGAGATTGCATTAGGTCTGGTAAAATCTGTATAACAAAAGAAGAGATGATCAGGCTTTCCAATAGAGTAACCAGCATAGCTAGGTTTGATTCATTCAGATCTATAAAAACCTTTCCATTTGAAACCACTTACCCCTTATGCTTCACATTGTAGTCCTCAGGGCTTAGAGCAGTGTCTCACTTCTGACCAATATACATTAAGCATAGCTATAAATTGTATAACCAGGACAGCTGAGCTCTTGAAATAGTAAGCCTGATGGCTCTTCAACCTTCTTGGTGTGAGTCATTAGTTAACCTCTGGAATATGCTGCTTATGTTATCACTGGAACATTAAATATTCCCTGGATTGAAAGTTGTCTCGGAGTGAAATATAATTGATAAGAGAAAAAAGGTCTATTCAGTTGGCCAGCTTTATGCCAAATGCTTATGAAAAGACATGGATACTTGAATCTATATGTGCATGTCAAATAATTAAGAAAAATAAAGGATTATGTATACCTCAATCCTTAAATTGCATTGAACATTTAAAATGGTCTATTTTTCTAAGTGAGTGTAACACAAACTATAGAGCATTATACATTGAATAGTTTTTCACTTCTTCATTCCTCTCAATAATAATTGCATCTTGAAGTACTAAAGATACAAACTTGAAAAATTATCACCTTAAAATATAATATTATGGATACAGATCAAGAACCATCAAATGAACAGTGTCCTCAGATGATCCCCTGGTACTCCCTTTTAGTCACCTCTCCCCACTCCCAAGGATAACAATTATCCTGACTTATAATTGCACAGAATAATTTGTCTGTTTTTTTACTTTATATATATAGTGTTATAGAGTATGCACACAAGTAATGATGTTTTTTAAATAACTTTTTATTACTCATGTAGTATACACTGAGCATTAAAAATTTGGGAAATACATCTTAATATTTAATTAGTTTTTAGATTTTACATATGTCCACTATCTTTTTATGTACGTTTATCGTTTTTTTTAGTATGTTTTTCCAAAGTCTTCTTTTTTTTTTTTTAAAGATTTATTTATTTTATTACATATCTCCCCTTCCCCCCCGCTGTGGCGACGCGCCGAGACTGGTCACTGCGCAGGCGTGGCTTTCCCCGCTTGTGGGCGGTCTCTGCGTCCATTCATGGCTGGTGCTTGCTTCAGTTCGCGGGTGGCTGGCTGCGCTCCATCCGCGGGCAACCTGCCCTGCCCGTGGCGGCTCTTGCCCTGTCTGTGGCAGCTTCTTGCCCTGCCCACGGCGGCTCCGGCCCGCCCATGGCGGCTTGCCATTCTCAAGGCGGTCTGCCCGCTAGGAGTGGTCCCCGGGAAACGAACCCAGGGCCTCCCATGTGGTATGCCAGCGCCCTATCCACTGGGCTATCGAGCCGGCCCCCCAATGTCTTCTTAATATCTTTAATCTCTTCCTTCACTTCATTAAGTTGATTCATGATACTTGTTTGGATATCTCTAATTAGTTGTTCCATGCTTAGCATCTCCTCCTGGTTTTTAGTTTGTTCACAGGACTGGGCCATGTATTCTTGTTTCTTAGTATACCTTGTAAGATTTTGTTGGTGTCTAGGCATCTGCTTGTCTTGATGGGTTTATTCAGTTGATTAGTTTCTCTTTCTATTCTATGGTTTTATTTTGTTGTTGTTTTTGTGTGTTTGTTAAGTTTTTACTTTGACACTTCATTCCTCTTATCTTATTTTCTTGTTATTGTCTATGTTCATTTGAAAGAAAGAAAATCCAGACCAGAATAAAGGAAATAGATAGGAAGAGAAAATGAATAATAATAAAATTAATAATAATAATAGTGAAAGGAGAACAAACATACAAGAACTAGGAAATTGGAAAATTAACACTAGGAAGAAGCAGAGAGGAATAGATTAGAAAAGTGGAATAGAAAAAATGAAACAGGAAACAGAATAGAGAAAAATATATAGAATAAATTTAAAGTCTGGAATGTTGAGAAGAGGGGAAAATAAAAGAGAAAGGAGAGAAAGAAAAAAGTATATAAACAAAGTAAACAGAAAAAAGGAGAGAAATAAAAACAAGAAAAATTTGAGATGAAATAAAGGAGGTGGAATGAAAGAACAACAGAAAACAAGAGATATAAAGATCAAGGAGAGAACAGAAGTAGCATAGGTAGAGTAAATCCGTAAACAAAAGAAAAAAAGAAAACCAAACAAGCAGAGAAACAAAAGAAGGGGATACATAACAAGCAAGAAACAGAACATCTGTGATTCACTTTTTAAAAGGAGACAAAAAAATAAATAAACATGGAAAAACAGCCTTCTCTCTTAGACCCTTAAGGATCTCCTCAGGCTGCTGGTGTTCATCAGTCACTCACCCTGCAGCCTGCCCTCAGCAGGTTTTGAAGTGGGTTTTAGTGACTATAATAAGGGACATTTTGAAAAAAGGGAATCCTTTTTTCTTTGAGATAATACCCTTATTTTTCCAAAGAAAAGCTAAAGAAAGAGAATATCTATATGTTTCCTGCCATAAAGTTTCAGTTAGATGCCTGATAATCTGGCAGATCACGTCTCAAGAAAGTGCCAGGAATCAAACCAGGGACCTCATATATTCTAGGCAGGAATTATTCCACTGAGCTATTCTGCATCCTTGGGTTAATTAACCCCTTTTCCTTGGGCAGGTTAGATTCCCTCCAGTATGGCCAAGTGATGCTGATCAGCTGTCTGTCTCTGCCTCCTCTCTGATGTAATTCTACTCTTTTCCTAGGCATCTGGGCATGACTGCCTGCCTGAGGAGATCTGCCTCCCCTCTCCCTGTTGAGTCAGGGTCACTTCCAATATTCAAGGAAGGCCAAGGTGGCTAAACTCATCACAAAGAAATCACTCTCCCTCCATTCCTAGACCCCTTTTCCTCAAAGGGAATCTGTCATCACACTCCCTTTTGGAGGAGGGGGCTAGGTACCCTACCTAGCTATCCACCCCAAGGGCCAGGTATGAGTGCCACTTCCAGTCACTGAGGTAAGCAACCTAGGATTTTCCCCTGGCTTCCCCATCTCTCCAGTACCCTCCTAGATGACTCAGAGCACCTTCCCATGGAGGTGGATTTTTGCTCAGTTAGATACAATTCATCAGGAGTTTTACCCTCACTCAATATCTCAGAGGTGGGAGAGGGGAGCCATTCCCAGCAGTCAGGAGGCTTAATAACTCAGGATAAGTTGTTTTGACTTCTTTGTCTCTCTGACCTTCACTCTTCTGGGAGTTGTGAAGCAGTGACCTGATTTACTGTACCCCAAAGCAGGTTCCCAAGGCAGCCTCTGGCTTTTTCTTGGTTGTTTTAGTGAGATCTAAGCCTTATCTTCCTAATCCATTGGCCTTCTTCCCACTGAAATTCTCACATTCTTGATAAAATCCTTTGAATCACAAAAGTCTTTAATTTTGCTGAGGTCCCATTTATCCATGTATTCTTTGGTTGCTCCTGCTTTCAGTGTACAGTTTAAAAATCCACCACCTACCACCAGATCTTGAAGATGTTTCCTTAAATTTTCTTCTGGGAGTTTTATGGTTCTAGCTTTTATATTTAGGTCTTTGGTCCATTTTGAGTTAATTTTTTTATAAGGTGTGAGATAGGGATCCTCTTTCTTTCTTTTGGCTATGGATATCCAGTTCTCCCAGCACCATTTGTTGAATATACTGTTCTGCCCCACCTGGGTGAGTTTGACATCATTGTCAAAAATCACTTGACCATAGATGTGACAGTCTGTTTTTGAATGATCATTTTGATTCTATTGTTCAATGTGTCTATCTTTATGCCAGCAGCATGCTGTTTTTACTAGTGTAGCTAGGTAATATGATTGTGCATTTAAACACATAGCCAGACCAAAGGTTCTCAGTACTTGCACATCCCACAGTGTGGGTGGCAGAAATAGAACTATCTCTCTCCAAAGTAAAGACAAGGATAGCACATTTGATTCATGCACAATCTTATTTTTTCTATCACTTTATTGTTCCAGTTCTCTTCAGTATCTCTCCTTTTTAAATTTTAGGCTGTACTGGAGGTTGAACTGAGGATCTCATACATGGGAAGCATGCACTCAGCCATTGAGCTCTACCTGCTCTCTCTTTTCCATTTTAATTAATTCTAAATTGTATTTGGAATAGCATCAATTTATTTATTCTGGTTTTCACAGACGTAATAAAGGAGCTGTGCAAAGTTACTAATCCTCAAAAATCAATTAATTTCTTCATTCATTCATTCAACAAATATTTTTGAGTTATTGGTAAGTACCAGGAACAATATATATACGAGACATATACTGAAAAACAGAACAGACAAGATTTTGTCATCATAGAACATTATTATGTAGAACAGGAAGATGATAAAAAAGCAAAATATCACATATGTAATATTATATCAGGAGCGATATGTGTTATTTTAGCAGCATCCCAAGTGTCTCCCCCACTAAAGGTCCTCTCTTTATTTTGACAATGCTAAAAGTAAAATCTTTGAAAATACTCTGGGAGGTCATTATATAGATTTCATTTTTTCATTTTATTGTTTTTTTGTATGTCTCCTTGTTGGCTTTCAGTTTTGAAAATAATTTTGCAGCAGGCAATAGGACACAAAGCAATTCCTGCTGTGGGAACATGAACAATGCTCATTGTGGAGGTGTGAGGAACTAAGCAGTACTTTTAGTGACTTCCAAGGGGAGGTGTGAGGGTTGAGACATCACAAGGAATGGATGGGAGTTATTCCTCTCCCCATATGCTCTTTGCATCCTTCCCTATAGATTATGACCAAATTGAAACCTCTTTTTTCATCTTGAAACTTTTAAGAGAAGCAATGGCATTTTTTTTCTACATGGCCTTTTGAAAATGTATGGCAAGATAATTTATTAAAACTTAAACTGAATGTAAAATTTTCCTTATTTTTCTTCTTTCCCCACCTAATTCAAGGAGGTAGTTGGGCTCTGCAAAGCAGAATCTGCCAAAAGCGTATAATCAGCTCATTGAATTGCCACACAGATTTAACTGGAGGCTGTGGAGAAGGTGGGTTGGCGTGGGAAAGGGGAGTCCTAGACATTGGGAAAGGACAGGGCCATACTTATTGATACTCTCCTGGAGTAGGTGGCAACAATTTAGAGGGAAATGGTGAACCTAGGGAGTTAAATCTGCTAATGGTGCTCCTGGCCTTGTCAAGCTGCCTGCTTTATATAGATGGAAAAGGAGGAAATAAATAGGCAATTGTGGTAGAGGGGTTTGGGCCTGAGAAAGAGTGGTTAGGAGATTAATACTTCATCTTTATCACATTTTCTAATTAGATTGCATCTTTGGAAGACTTAGGAATATAAAATTGATCAGGAATTTATGGGAGTGGTGGGAAGATTGAGCACTTTATAGGAGTAGTGGCATGATGGGATACTGTGCTCCATCATGCCACCACTGCCATAAGATCCTGATTGATTTAATTTTCTCTACCTTTTTGAGCTCTACTGCCCCATCCTGAGCTCAGGCACTTCTATATCTTCTACCAACTTCTTGCAAAGAGCCTAACAGCCTATAACAATATAGCCTCAACTCAGGTTCACAATTTTAATTCCTGTTTTCCTTAAATTGATCTTCTGCTATAATTCCTAGTTGTGTACTCTTACTCCAGACAGTTCCCCCCCCCTTCCCCACTTCTCTGAATTTCCCCTGTGCTCCCCTCCAGTGGTCCATTCCTGCTTCCTGTTCCCTACTGATCCTTTGCCTGATCTTTAACACCCTCTTTGGAGGTTCCTTCTCTCTATCCTATGTCTCTTGCTGGATTTTCACATTCCCCCCATACCCTGCAACCAGAAGACTAATATTTCCATCTTTTTCTTTCTTCATCCTGCACTATTCAATCCTTCCCTGTTATTCATAAATCTATGGATATCCTTAGGCTAACATCACTTTGATTCCACAAACCTTAGCTCAGGTTTTGGGTCATGGTCATCTGAAGCTTGTGGAATCAAATCTCTATACATGGATGTCTTTTTTATACCTTCTCCCGAAGGAGTTAATCTAATAAGGACATGTTAAGAGGAGATTCTGTTCTGAGGAAGGCAATTTTAACTTTGTTTTGTTGCTTTGTTATGAGGGGTACCTAGAAGACCTGTTAAGAGCCTTAATTCAATATAATCAAATTATTTCTCTCTAAATGTGATTCATTCTATACTAGTTTTCCTTAAAAAAAATAGGTTAAAAAGAGGTTACCATTTATCCTATTTGAGGGTTCCCACTTGAAATTTACTTAGAAAATTAATAACATAGAAAACTTCTTTCAGAGATTCACATAATATTATTGATGTTCAGGAATATGTGAACATTTCCATGTTCCAAAGGAGAAAATTCAATTGGCATTGAAAAATTAAATGCTAATATAAAAAGAAAATTAAAATGGAAGAATCTGAAATTGTAAACATAAAATCTCAGTAACTGTTAGAGTATTTTCATGTGCTATAAGGCAAAATTATCATTAATATAATTGTGCACAGGACATTGTCCACAGCAGTATCACCAAAGGAGGAGGAATAAGCAATGTGATTTCACACATTTGGATGATAGGGATGGAGAAGCCTCTAGGGATGCATGAGAATAGTTTTTTCCAAAATTTCACTTTATATGTTTTTTTTTTCCTTACGTCTGAGGTGAGTTTCTTATAGACAACATATATATGGTTCATAATCTTTATCCATTCTATAATTCTATGTCTTTTGATCAGCAAGTTCACATTAACATTCTATATTATTAATGTAAAAGCATTACTTACTTCATCCATTTTGTCCTTTGGTTTCCTGTTATATCATACTACTGTCTATCTTTTTACACTTTAAGTTACTCTTCCTAATCTCCATTTCTTCACTTTTCTCCAAATCTCTTGCCTTTCTTTTTTCTTTCAGGCTGCAACATTCCCTTTTGTACCTCTTGTGATTCTGGTCCTTTGGTAAGATATTCTAACAGTTTTTGTTTGTCTATGAAGATTTTGGACTCACTTTCATTTATTAAGGACAGTTTTCCTGAATACAGAATTCTTGGCTGGAAGTTTTACTCTTTCAGCACCTTAAGCAAGATCATACCATTTTCTTCTCTTCTGCATGGTTTCTGATGAGAAGTTGATCTTTTTGAGGTTCTCTTGTATGTGTTGCTTTGCTTTTTTCTTGCTGTTTTCTGAATCCTCTCTTTATCTCTCATATTTGTCATTCTGAATAGCTTGAGACTCATGGTAGGTCTATTTGGAATTATTCTGTTTGGAATGTTTTCCATCTTGGATATTGATATTTATGCCTTTCATATGTGGTGGGAAGTTTTTTGCCATTATTTTCTCAAATAATCTTTTTCCACCTTTTTCATACTCTTCTCCTTCTGCCAAGCCAATAATGTGAATGTTTGTGCATTTCACATTGTCATTAAATTCCCTGAGACCCTTTTCCATTTCTTCCATCCTCTTCTTTTTCTGTTCTCCTGTATTTCTAGTTCAGATGTTCTATTTTTAAGAACACTAATTCTGTCTTTGAGAAATTCAAATCTGCTCTTATGTGCCTCTAATATATTTTAATCTCATCCATCATGTCTTCCATTTCCATAAGACTTGTTATTTTTCTTTGCAGACTTTGAAATTCTTCTTGATACTCACCCATTGTCTTCTATATATCTTTTAACTCTTTAGTCATTTCTTTCAATTCTTTGAATTGATTTAGGAGAGTTGTGATTATCATTGATTACTTTTCTTCTTTTGTTTTTATTATTTTTTAATAAATTTAAAAAATTCTAACGATACTGATATTACATAAGTGTTACATAAAACTTATAAGGATTCCCATATGCCCCACCTCTACAACCTCCCACATAAACATCCTTCATTAGTGTGGCACATCACCTGCAATGGTTATACACATCCTGGGGCTTTGCTGCCATTAACCATGGACCATAGTTCACATTGTAGAACATACTCTATCCCACAGAGTTCTGTATGCTATATGATGATATGAAATAGCCTATATCTGTTGTTGCAAAGTCACTCAAGACAATTCTCAAGTCCCAAAAAAGCCCCTGGATTACAACTGCTTTTCCCTCTCCCTGCCCCTGGAACATCCAGTGGCCACTGGCTCCACAGTAATGTTTTAATGTCTTCCATTAGTTGAATCACACTTGTCTATAATAGAATACCAGTAAGTCCATAGCCATTTCCCGAATCCTGAGGAGTCTAGAATGGTGACATCCACTCCACCTCCAATTGAGACGGGGCTTGTATCCCATGGATAAGATGGATGGGATTATCCTGCCAGCAGCTGCAGACTCTCCATTCCCTGGGATGGCTGTTGTCCATCATCATCTCCCCACCAAGTGTCCTGGGTGAGTCCATTGAGCTGTAGAGTATGAGTTGCAGCTCAACTGAGATTCCAGGCTCAACACTTGTGGTTCTTTATATATCCAAAGCAGCTCCTTGGACAGGTCCCCACCATTTCTCCGCTTCTTTCTGTGAGAGTTGGACCCTGCCTACCTACCTCAATTCCATTTTCCCAGATGTCAGATACTCACTTTAGTTGCAAGGACACAATCAGGCTAGAAGGGAAATGTTGCAAAAAGCGATTCTAGGTGAGCCAATGTGGTTCAGTGGCTGAGCTCCAGTTTCCCACATACTAGGTCCTGGGTTCAATTCCTGGTCCTGGTACCTCAAAAAAAAAAAAAAACACTATTCCATGCAAATAGTAATCAAAAAAGATCTGAAGTAGTAATACAAATATCAGACAAAATAGATTTTAAATGCAAAACTGTTACAATGAATAAGGAAGGTTACTATATATTAATAAATGGGACAAGTTGTCAAGATGAAATAAAAATAATAAATATTTAGGGACCTAACAGAGGTGCCCCAAAATATTTCTTGCAAACACTGGCAAAATGGGAGGGAGAAATTGATGTCTCTACAATAAATTGTGGAGCCTTCAACACACTACTCTCAGCATTGGATAGAACATCTGGTCAGAGGATAAATAAGGAATCAGAGAGTTTGAATATGATAAATGAAATAGACCATATATTTATAAAACATTATATCCCAAAAGAACATGATATATACGTTTTTCTTAAGTTCTCATTGACCTTTCTCCAGGGTAGAACTTTTATGTGGACATAAGTCAGGTCTCAATAAATTTTAAAATATTGAATTTAAAGAAAGCACTCTGATCATAATGGTATTAAGTTGGAAATTAGTAGCAGGTAGAAAAAGGGAAAATTCATAAATATATGCAGATTAAACCATACACTCTTAAATAATCAGTGATTCAAAGAAGAAATTGCAAGTAAAATCAGTAAATATCTTAAAGTGAAAGGAAACAAAGACACAACATATAAAAACTTATGGCCATGGAGCAGATGTAGCTCAAGTGTTTGAGCTTCTGCTTCCAATGTGTGATGTCCTTGGTTCAATTCCCTGTACCTACTAAAAAATTAATGGCAGTACTAAGAACGAAACTTTTAACCTCCAGGGCTTACTTTTAAAAACAAGAGCTAAAAACAAAGAACTAACTGCACATCTGGAGGAACTAGAACAAAAGCTGCAAACCATCCCAAAAGCAAGCAGAAGAAATGAAACAATAAAGATTAGAGAAGAAATAAATAAAATGGGTAATAAAAATAGACAAAAGAGAAAATCAGGGGGCCGGCTCGATAGCCCAGTGGATAGGGCGCTGGCATACCACATGGGAGGCCC
>PVKH010017486.1:0-15399 GCA_004027955.1 Chaetophractus vellerosus | reverse complement strand
CCCCCCCCCCCCCCCCCACCAAGCTGACAATTTTGAATTCTCTGGCCATGAGCCTGTGGCAACAGAATGGGGGCCACAGTTATCCACCACCCCAAGAAACAGGAGAGAGAGGGATGCAGCCTTAGGCTGATTCAGCTTTTGGCCAACAAATTTGTCTGCTGTGTCCCATGAGAGCGTCCCAGGCAGGAGGTGCCATCCCATTGTTTGGGAGCTGGCAAGGGACTAAAGACATTCAACCCTCTCAATCACCATCCCAACTGTCCAAGACTGGTTTTTGATGATATGGAGAGCAGTGGAATTATTTCCTATCCAGGGAAAGGGAGGGGGCTGCTGGCAAAGGTTGAAGAACAGCCTCTGAGAAAGTTTGAATTGCAAGGCTCTGAATAGCCTACAGGTGGGATCCTCTGTCACACTGTTGTGGTCAATGTTGCAGTGAACACACTCCAACCAGGCTTTGAACTGAGAGGGCTGCCAAAGAGAATAATCTGTTGGCAGACCAAGAAAGTGCATGTGAAGAAATTAGTAAATAAGTAAGAGTGGTTTTTTCCAGCCTTTACAGCCTCCCTCCCCAAAGCCCTTGGAAGCAGGTCTGCAACCCATTACTGGGTCCAGGGCCCAGATTTGATCAACTAATACAGAATATCCTAAAGACCTAGAACAAGTTGAACCAAGAATCAAAGAACAGCAGTAACACACAGCCTCCCACCCCTAAATCCCTACAAAAGAGAGAGAAATTGAATATCAGAGTAAACTCACTTTCCTAATCAGATACCTAGACATCCACAAAAAATTACAAGCCATACTAAGAAAATGGAAGAAGTGACTCAAGCAAAGGAATATATTAAAGCCCCAGAGGAGACACAGGATTTGAGACAACTGGTCACTGAGATAAATTTCCAAAATCAAATTAATGAGTTGAAAGACAATATGGCTAGACATAAAAGACATCAAGAAGACAATGAGTGAGCACAATGAAGAATTTGAAAAACTGAATAGAAATACAAAGAGTATGGGAATAAAAGACACAATAGGTGAGATCAAAAACACATTAGAAGCATATAATAATAGACTCAGAATGATAGCAGAAAGATAAGTGATACAGAAACAGAACAGCTGAAATTTAAGAGAGAGAAAAGAATAGAAAAAATTGAGCAGGGGCTTGGGGAGTTGAATGATAAGGTGCAACAACATACATGTCATGGGAATTCCAGAAAAAGAAAAGGGAAAAGGGGCAGAAAAAATATTTTAGGAAATAATGACTGAAATTTTCCCAGCGCTCATGAAAGAAATCAATTTACATGTCCAAGAAGTAAAGCATATCCTAATAAAAATATGTCCAAATAGACCTAATCCAAGATTCATACTACTCAGAATGTCAAATGAGAGAAAATTCTGATAGCAGCAAGGGAGAAGCAAACCATCACAGACAAAGGGACATCCAGTAAGACTTAGTGTGGATGGCTCATTAGAAACCATGGAGGCAAGAAGGCAGTGGTATGATATAACTAGGATGCTGAAAGAGAAAAATTGCCAGCCAAGAATTCTTTATCTGGCAAAATTGTCCTTCAAATATGAAGTTGAGTTTAAAATATTCACAAATAAATAGAAACTAAGATAATTTTTAAAACAGAATCAGCCTGTGCAGGAAGTATTAAAGAGAACCTTAGCACTCAAAAGGAAAACACAGGAGAGAGAGATTTGGAGGAGACTATAGAAGGCAAGAAAAGATAACCAAATGAGTAGAAAGACAGACAAAAATAAGATATTACATATGAAAACCAAGAATAAAATGGTGGAAGTAAATAATGCATTTACAGTAATATCATTGAATGTGAATGGATTAAATTCCTCAATCAAAAGATATAGGCTGACAGAATGGATTAAAAAACATGAGCATCCATATGTTGCCCAAAAGAGATTCACCTAAGACCCAGGGAAACAAACTAGCTGAAAATGAAAGGCTGGAAAAGGATACTCCATGCAAAAAGTAACTGAAAAAGAGCAGGGGTAGCTATACTAATGTAGGAAAAAAAACAGACTTTAAATGCAAAAAAAGTTACAAGATATTCAGAAGGACACTGTGTATTAATAAAAGGGACAATGCTCCAAGAAGAAATCACAGTTACAAATATCTATGCAACTGACCAGTGTGCCCCAAAATACATGAGGCAAACTTTGGCAAAACTGAAGGGAGAAATAGACATCTCTAAAATTAGACTTCAACACATTTCTCACATCATTAGATAGAACAACTAGACAGAAGATCAACAAGGAAACAGAAATTGAACAATATGATAAACAAGCTAGACCTAACAGAAAAATACAGAACATTGCATCTCAAATCAGCAGGTTATACATTCTTGTGAAGTGTTCATGGATCTTTCTCCAGGATAGACCATGTGTTAGGTCACCAGGTAGATCTAAATAAGTATAAAAAGAATGAAAATATACAAAGCACCTTATCAGATCATAATGGAAATCAATAGACTAGAAAGTGGAAAATTCACAAATGTGGGAGGTGAAACAACACACTCCTAAACAATCACTGGGCCAAAAAGAAATTATAAGTGAAATTAGTAAATATACTGTCACAAATGAAAATGAGAACACAACTTGTAAAAGCCTATGGGACAATGCAAAGGCAGTGATAAGGGGAAATTTATAGCCCCCAATGCTTACATTAAAAAAGAAGAAAGATCTAAAATCAAAGATGTAACTGAACAACTGGAGAAACTAGAAAAGAACGGCAACTCATAACTAAAGTACTCAGAAGGAGCAAAATAATAAAGATTAGAGCAGATTTAAATGAAATTGAGAACAAAAAACACTAAAGAAAATCAACAAAACCAAAAGCCGGTTCTTTGAGATCAATAAAATTGACAAACCCTTAGCTAGACTAATTAGAGAGGAAGAGAGAGAAGATACAAATAAATAAAATTAGAAATGAAAGGGGGGATGTTACAACTGAAAGGGGGGATGTATGCGAAAGGCAGAGTACATCAGAATAGCCAAAAGCGTTCTGAAAAAGAAGAGCAATGTGGGAGGACTTTCACAGCCTCACCTTGAAACATACTACTAAGCTACAGTGGTCAAAACAGCATGGTATTGGCATCAAGGTAGACCCACTGATCAGTGGAATAGAATTGAAAGTCCATATAAGCCCTTACCTCTATGGCAAATTGGTTTTTGACAAACCTACCAAGTCCATATTAACAGAACTAAACCGTCTCTTCAACAAATGATGCTGGGAGAACTGGATATCCATAACCAAAAGCATGAAAGAAGACCCTTATCTCACTCTCTATACAACAATCAACTCAAAATGGATCAAATACCTAAATATAAAAGAAAGGACCATAAAACTACTAGAAGAAAATGTAGGGAAACATCTTAAATATCTTGTGGTAGGAGGTGGTTTCTTGAATGTTAGACCCAAAGCATGAGTAACAAAAGAAAAAGTAGATAATTGGGACCTCCTTAAAATTCAACACTTTTCTTCCTCAAAGGGCTTCGTCAAAACGGTGAAAAGGCAGTTGACTCAATGGGGAAAATATGTGGATATCAACAATAAGGGTTTAAAATCCACAGTATATAAAGAGATGCTACAACACAACAATAAAACACAAACAACCCTGTTTAAAAAAATGGGCAAAAGACTTGAGGAGACATTTGTCCAATAAAGAAATACAAATGGCTAAAAAAAAAAACACAAGAAAAAATGTCCAACATCACTAGTGATTAGAGAAATGCAAATGAAAGCTACAATGAGATATAATTTCACACCTATTAGAATAGCCATTATAAAAAAAGACAGAAAACTTTGGAGAGGACATGGAGAGATAGAACCATTTATTTTCTATTGGTGGGAATATAAAATGGTACAGTCACTGTTGAAGACTGTTTGTCAGTTCCTAAAGAAGTTGAATATAGATTTGCCACGTGACCAGGCATTACCATTACTAGGTATATGCCCAGAAGAACTGAAAACAGTGACTTAAACAGACATCTGCATACAGCGTTACTCACAATTGCCAAAATATGGAAACAACCCAGGTGTCCATCAACTGATGAATGGATAAACAAACTGTGGTGTATACACACAATGGAACATTATGCAGCTGTAAGAAGAAATTAAGTCATAAAGCATATGACTTAATTGTTTCCTAAACTGCTTTAGCTGTGGATAAGCTGCTTCTGCCTGCAGGCAAATTCTAGGAGGCAGCCTGAGATGAGTTTCCTGGTTCTGTCTTTCAGAAAGCTGCCCAATAGATTGGCAAGGACATGCCCGCATTCCAGAAAGAACTTATGGATTACTCTGGAACAGAACCAGGGACCCACAATGGCAGTGCAGCCTGGCTCCACACAACCCTGGTAAGAGGAAAGAGTAGGTCCAGGGAGTGTGCCACAGGCTTCTCATATGAATTTTAAAGTTGCATTTTCTTGCTTTGGTCCTCATCCAGTTACTGCAATCATTTAACTGCTTTCCAAATCGTTGAGGAAGATGGTTTGGCCAGTTTTTGCTAGTTGTTCAAAGATTCTTCTTTGGAATAGCAACCTAGAACATCTTATGCCACCATCTTGGTAAACCAAACCTCAACTATCTTTTAAAGAGAATAAAATAATATTAAGATACATTTTATATTTTCTTAAATATCTACTTTTCTAACACTATTCCAAACTTTCTCTAGATCCAATTTAATCCTTACATTTTTCTTTTTAGATCTATAGCAGTCTTCGTTCTGGTTGTTGTTGTTGATGTTTTAATAATATACTTTTTATTTTTAAAAAGATATTTAGATTACATAAATGTTACATTAAAAATATGGGGGGTTCCCATATGCCCCACTCTGTACCCCTTGCACATTTTCCCACACTAACAACATCCTTCATTAGTGTGGTACATTTGTTACAGTTGATGAACACATTTTGGAGCATTGCCATTAAGCATGGATTATAGTTTACACTGTAATTTAAACTCTCTCTTGCACAATTTTGTACATTAGGAAAAGATATATAATGGCCTGTATCTGTCATTGCAATGTCATTCAGGACAATTCCCATCTCAAAAATGCCCCCATATTACACCCGTTCTTCCCTCTCCCATCCTTCAAAACCTCTGGTAGCCACTGCCTTTACATCAATGATAAGAGTTCTTTCAATGCTAGAATAATAATAAGTCTATAGTCGAATAATAATGTTTGCTTTAGTCCATTGTTCATTCCTCAATCTTGAGGATTTTGGGATGGTGATACCCACTCTCTTTCTAATTGAGAGGGGGCTTAGATCCCATGGGGAAGATGGATGGAGCTATCTTGCTTGCAGTTGCAGACACTCTGTTCCTTGGGATGGGTGTTGTCCATCATCATCTCCTTGTTAGTTGTCCTGGGTGAGTCCAATGAACTGGAGAGTAGGTGTTGCAACGCTGTTGAGATTCAGTGCCCAATTGGCATATGGAAAGCCCAAAGATTTAAGTCTCTTGGACATACACCTATCCACTCTAGTTCTAACTATAGGTTCAAATAGAAGGGGCAGAAGAGCCGTGTGTAGGGAAATCACAAGTCATTCCAACTCTGTCACATTGGACAGCATAAATTCCAAAGTAGGACCCACTGGCATGGTGCCAAACTCCTGAGCTGTCTTCCCTGCCTATAGTGTCTGGGTGTCTCAGGAACCCTGCAATTTGAGGTAATATTTACTTTGGCAGTCGATGAGATCCTGCTGAGACATGGATAAGGGTAACCTCTGGAATGACTTCCCAACTCACTTTGAAGTCTCTTAGCCATATAAACTCATTTGTCTTTACCTTTTCCCCCTTTTGGTCATGGTCTTTTTCCTGTTGCATTGCTAGTTGGTGCTTGGTAGTAATCTCTTGGTGCCAGGGAGGCTCATCCCCAAGAGTCATGTGGCACACTTGGGGGAAGGTAAAGCATTTATATGCTGAATTTGGCTTAGAGAGAGGCCACATTTGAGCAACAAGATGGCTCTCAGGAGGTAACTCTTAGGCACCTTATAATACTAGACAAAGTTTCAATTTCAAAAGTAAAGGTTCATAGGTACAGTCATCACCATTATGGGCCCATCAGTGGTCCATCCTCCTTAACCAGTCACAGCCCCTGTACTCAGGGGATGTTTGCTGTCAATTCGAGAATCTGGAAGCGCTCCCCAGGAAGGGAATTCAATATTCTTTTGGTTATTGTGTGAATCTCCACCCACTGTGACAATGTCCCATGAACACTTGAACACATCCATATGCCTTATCGGTATGCCTCAGGTGAACCTCCTCCCATGCATTCCCCATCTCTGACACCTCACACCAATGATCCTCCCCTGCCACAGTTGTAACCCATCGAAAATTTCTTCAAAATTGAAGCCAAAAAAATAACTGAATACAATTAATAGGAAAATGAAAGAATGACAGTTTTTAAAATAACAAATAAAATACAATTTTTAATTTTTTTGAAATAATAAAAAATATAAAATTTTAAAAAATTTTAATATTATGTCTTCATCACTATAAGATACATTGTCTTGTATGTACAGTGAAATTTTCCTCCCCCAGTGTCTTCTATTTTTTCATTTTGTCTTCAAAGAAGCTTTGGGTTACAGAAAAGTCATGTACAGAATACAGGTGATTCCCATATACCCAACATCCTCCCCCTTTTCCCTTTTCCCCTATTTTACATTTTACATGTGGATGGTACCTTTGTTACAAGTGATGTACAAATATTAAAACATTGCTACTAACCATGGTCAGTGGTTTACATAATGGCTTACATTTTGGACTATATACTTTTATAGATTTTGATGAAATTTAACATGGTCTGTATCCATCATTGCAAGATCAGGTAGAACAATTTCATTGTCCTAAAAATGCCCCATGTTCCATCTATTCTATTCCTCCCTCCCCCTCCCCTTGGGACCCACTGCAACCACCAAGCTTCACTCCTTGAAGAACAAGATTCATAGTTACTTGCAACAACATTGAGAGCTTGACATACTGGCCTGTCCTCCCCTATTAGGCACTGTCTATGCTCTCGAGAGACACCCACCCCTCTATGTGAGATCATAGCAGGACTCCCTTCCCTCTCATGTGAGTCTCAACCCACTGATACAACACAGTATGACAGATGAGCACTACCCAGTCCTAGAAGCCTGCCCCTGGTGCGCCCTGTCCTGCATGCCCCCCACATCCAACACCTTAAACCAGTAACCCTCCCCTGTCACATTTGCCAAAAGAATATTCCCAATGTTATAGTTTCAACTTACAATATTCTTTAACATTCTTGAAATGTGAATCTAATCCTCTTAAATACCATTAATCTGAAAATTTCTTTATTTTGCCTTCATTTATGAAAGATAATTTCGCTGGATATAAGATTATAGTAGGCATTTTTTTTTATTTCACCACTCTAAATATGTTATTCAATTGTCCTCTGACCCCCATTGTTTCATATGGCAAGGCTACCATAATTATTCTTATTCATCACATTGGGCTCTTTTTTTTTCCTGTGGCTACTTTCAAGTGTTTCTCGATATTGTTGATCTTCATTAGTTTGCATATGATGTTTCTGTCTATAGTTTTCTTTGTATTTATCATACTTTCTTAATTATCATAGAAAGTAAGTAGTCACAATAATTCCGTTCTCAATTTCCAGTAATCTGGAAGATCCAAACTCTAACATGTTCATTCTAATAAGACTGATATTTTCTGTTTATGTTCTATTCACCCAGGCACCATCCCAAATTGGGATATGTCTCATCAGCTAATTGCAACATTAGTGTCATCTGCGTGTTTGTGAGGATCTTCTTGAGACTCAGTGAAAAACCTGAGGCTTGTTAACATACCATTTAATGTTGCAGGTCTTGAACTTCAAAGTCTTTTTACCAACGTCCCAGCTGTAGCTTCCCAGAGATAATCACCGGCACCCTAGCATGCAGTATCATAGTGACTCTTGCTGACACCCCAATGAGTAAATTCCCATTAGAAAGGGCAGGTTGCTTCCTAGTGGGTTTTCCAAAACCCTAATAGACATCTGTCTATAGGCTTTTCTTGGCACCACAGTGAGTGCTTTCCTTGCCATCAGCTTTGCTCTGACATCAGAACAAACTACTTCCCCATCCAGTGTGCAACAGCCACATCCTCTGATAAGAAGAATGAATCTCAGTCCTATTGTGGGGAGTTCCTCTTTCAAGTTTCTTCCTTCCTTGGATATGTTCCCTCAACCCTACAACTGCTATTGCAGTATTCTCTCCTTAGGACTTAGTACCATTTAACAATTTAATAAGTCTTTCCAAATTACTGTTGTTGTTTGTCTCCTCACTGGACTCTGACTGCTACATCATCTTTAAACAACCTCAATGCAAAATGAATTACAATGTTTGAAAGACTCTACTTAAATGATGTATGGTTAAATTAAAATCAGTTTAGGGGACTGCGAGCTATGTTTGATGCCTGAAATATCTACAAATGAAGTTATAGCATAAAATTTAGATTTAGTTGGAATTGTGATTTTAGGGAATTATTGGTAAACCTTGTTCATAGTGAACTCTGCATGCTTTCTTTAAAAGTAAGGACCAAGAAATATAGTGCAGGTGTCAAAGTATGATGCTCTCCTTATGACAAAACATTGAACTATTATTACATTTTTTAAAAAAGACTTTATCATTATATCACTTCTACAGTCATGACACTGATATATTACCTGTCATTATAATTGAAAATATTATGAGGTATATAAACAAGAGATAATTCAAAACTTTGGATTTGTACACTATGATAAGTGAACTTTTTAGTTGATTACTGATATTTCTTTGTTAACCTGTGAACACATATTCCAAGACTTTTGGAGCCCATTACTCTGAGTACCTGCATTTTCCTCACATTTCCCTTCCCAAAGCTATTCGTATTTTCTTTTCCACTCCAGTTTCATTATTGCTCTTTCTTTACACTTACTTGTGTTGGTGTTTGTTTTTCATTGTCACAGGTGGAGACTGTATGTCTGGAAAACTGGTAAGTACTGGATTTCGTATTACCCCCTAAGTATTTGACACAACTGCTTCCTTTTCCAGTGCTGAGAGGCACTAAAACTTGGGAGACCTGCTGCTGTTTGCTCTTCTTGAAGCTTTATTGACTGTCAGTGTCTCTGGGAACCACCTGCTGCGGGTAGGGAATGTGATCTGACTTTTGCAGTTTCTGGTGAGAAAGGTGTTCATTTTCTAGTGATAAATTGTTTCCCTCTAAGATACTGAAAGATCATGGCTACTGGCTATTGCACTTCTAAGGAAAGGTATCTTTTTGGCAGGCTATTGATGGATATAAATAAATAAGCTTGTTTTATCATTAAAGAAGATCAAGGGCTTGCAAACTTATTTATATGGAGTGATGGAAGTTGTCAAGTTAAATACTCTGATTGAGGAGCAGATAAAAGACATTTCACTCAATTCAACTAGTATTGATAAAACATCTAGTATAATTTTAGCATCATGTTAAAGAGGTACACGTAATTACAAAATGTTAAGTCTCCTATATTAGTCAGCCAAAGGGGGTGCTGATGCAAAGTACCAGAAATCTGTTGAGTTTTAAAAAGGGTATTTATATGAGGTAGAAGCTTACAGTCACAAGGCCATAAAGCATGTTACTTCTGTCACCAAAGTCTGTTGCCACCTGTTGGAGCAAGACGGCTGCTGATGTCTGCAAGGGTTCAGGCTTCCTCTTTCTCTTAGGACTCCATGGTCCCAGTTTCTTCCAATATCAGCAGTAGGCTGGGATAAGTCTCGACTCTCTCCCATGCTCATTCCTCTCCAGACACAGCTGCTTTGCTCTCTACACAAGGCCAGCTGTGAACTATCAGGCAAACAGCTAGTGTCTCTTCTCGGGGCCTCTGCTGTGTCTAAAGAAGCCTTCTCTCTTTCCTCATGTATCTGCTACTATGTGTATTTACTTCCTGGGGCTCCAATATCAAAACTCCACTTTTATCTTCTGCCACTTCATTTTCTTGGTGGGTGGGAACTCAACATCCTACAATAATATCACACTGCTACAGCCCTCAAATCAAACTTTCTATATTTGAAATTTAACATTTAAATTTAATACATGTGTAAATATAGGCACGCCTTTTTGAGTCCCAACTCCTCTTCTGTAAATAAGGATGATAATTAATATTAACTATTTCATAGGAATAGATAAGATAATTTCTATAGAATTATTATTATCACATCAAAAGATAGAAAAAAGATTTAAGAGAATTGTATGAAATTTTCCTTGTCCTCAAGATGCTTGCAATAGTTATCCCATGAAACAAGAACAGAACAATAGAATGAATATTTAATAAATTTAGAGGCTTCATAAAATACATTTTTCAAATTATGGTACTGTATTAGTCGCCAAAGGGGTGTTGTTGTAAAAGACCAGAAATCTGTTGGCTTTTATAAAGGGTGTTTATTTGGAATAGAAGCTTACAGTTACCAGGCCATAAAATGTAAGCTACTTCCCTCACCAAAGTCTGTTGCCAAGTGTTGAAGCAAGATGGCTGCCAACATTTGTAAGGGTTCAGGCTTCCTCTTCCTCTTCCTCTTAAGGCCCTGAGGTCCCAGATTCTTCAAATATCAGCTGTAGGCTGGAATATGTCTCATCTCTCTCCCAGGGCTCATTTCTCTCTGGGCTCAGCTGCTCTGCTCTCTCTACAAGGCCAGATGTAGATTATGAGGTTAATGGCTTTTCTCTCTTCCCAGAGCCTCTGCCATGTCTATGGAGTAGTCTCTATTCCTCTGTGTTCTTCTCCTGCATGTTTACTTCCTGAGGCTCCAGCTCAAAACTCCAACATTTCTCTGTGAGTCCCAGCCCACCAAGGGGGCGGGGACTCAACATACTACTGACATGGCCTAACCAAAGCCTTAACATTATTTTATCAATTAAAAGTGAAACCTCTGAATCCAATATAATCTAATATGCCCAGAGGAAAAGACCAGGTCACAAACATAATCCAATATCTATTTTTGGAATTCATAAATAATGCCAAACTGCTACAGGTACTACTAATAAGTGCTATAAAATTTTACAAAAGAGACAGTAATTCCCTAGAATTGTCACTACAAACTAAGATAAAAGTGAAAATTCAGATTAGCGTAAAGTAAGTACAAAAATAAAGGAAAGGGAATATGAGAATAATTAATATATTTAGCATTTTTTAAGTCTCAAAATTCCTGTGTTCGTTAAGAGCACATATGGATATTAACAAAAAAATAGTCAATTATTCATCTATAAAGTCATGAACTCTAAAAATGGTCACTTCTTACAATAATGTTAAGGAAGAAAATGACATTGGTCCCTGCTTCTTCAATGAAGCAGCATCACTATCTGGTAGCAAAGCAAGCTCCCTCTATACCTGAGCCAAGGCAAAGGTATGTCAAATTATATTTGAGCTAACTGGTTGTAAAATGCACTGGCTTAATATTGCTATTTGTCCTCTATTGTTCTAGGCAATGAGTTTTGTTTTATTTTGTTTTTTCAAGCCATAACAGGAATCTCTCCCATCTGTACCAATTTACACTCAATTTGTCTGTTTCACCTTTCCTAAATTTTAGAAGATGGTATCTTACCTGCCCAATTATGAGCAATTAGTACACTAGTATGAAATTGAAAGAAAGTATGATTCATTTTCCACCATTGGTGAAATTGAACACTTCCTGATGATTTATTATTAATGGCAACCATTGGTATTAGCAGACCTTGAAGATGATATAATATGTGATATAATATGTACATGGAATGATGCTGTCTTACTTGAATTCCAGTTCAGCTGCAGCTCTGTTACCTAACACCTTCCTCAAGTAGTTGCTTGAATATCTTTTGGGAAAATACCCACTTACTTTAATGTAATTTCAATGGGACAGTTAAACCTTCTTGGCCAAGGACTGGCATATTACCCAAGGAAGGCCAAACAGAATCTCTCACCTAAGTGTTTTTATCTAAAGCAGACATGAGATAAACACACACACACACATACACACACATACACACATTTGAAGCTGCTACAAAGAAAGGGAATAGGAGAATAGGAGACTTTCACATATTACTAATACTTGATCCTAGGAGCTGTCCTACTTTTTCTCCTTCCCAAAGCTTGATTGTTCAGAATTTTCCATCAATTTTGTGAGATTCTCCGTGTATTTTACACAAACTACTCTATTAAGTAAATTAGATAAGTTAATTTAATTCTTAGAAACCAAAGAACCCTAGCTGATGCCCATCTGTTTAAAAAGTATTTTAAAGTGTTCGCAGAAAGTCAAAGATGGCACCTCCAAGATTTTTAATCTATGTCCAATAAAATGGAAACATGACAGAAAAAATGACTAAATCTTCAAACGTTTTCATCATCTCATTCTCTTCATACCTATATCCACTGTTCCCAGGTCACTTTTTTATTGAGACAATTCACATACCATAACATTCACCTGCTTAAAGTGTACAATCAAGTGCTTTTTAGTATATTAACAAAGGTTTGCAGCCATCACCACTATCAAATTCAAGAATATTTTCATCACCCCAAAAAGGAACCCTATACCCATGAACAGTCTTTTACCATCACCCTTTTTCCCAAGTCCTGGCAAACACTAATCTATTTTCTGTCTCTATGGATTTGCCAACTCTGGGAATTTCATATCGATGGAAACATACAATATGTGCATTTTGTATCTGGCTTCTTTCATTTAACATAATACTTTCAAGTTTCATCCATATTGTAGTATGTATCAGTACTTAATTCCTTTTTCTGGCTAATTGTATGAAAATACCACATTTTGTTTAGCCATTAATTACTTGAAAACATTTGGGTTGTATCCACCTTTTAACTCTTGTGCATAATACTGCTGTGAAAATTCATGTACAAGTATTTTTGTGGACCCACATTTTCAATCCTCTTGGGTATATATCTAACAGTAGAATGGTTGTGGTTGTGTTATTTATTAAATCTGTGTTTAATTTTTTTCAGAAATAACCAAACTATCTTCCAAAGTGCCTCTAAGGTCAGTTTGAAAGGACAAATCAGTCTCTGAAAATGATGTTTATAAACTGATAACAGGTATGTCAAACTATCCATGATATATCTGACCTTAAAGGACTCCCAGATAATAGTCATGTGCTACTAGAGTATCATATGTCTTTTTAATGCACCTATTGGAAAAGACCTTATTAATAAACAACTGTTGAACTCTATGATTGATCAAGTCATCAAAAATCATTATCTGATTTGACAGTATTTTCTTTACTTGCTAAAAATCAAGTCATTTGAAGTTTGTAAAAGAAAATAATGAAAAGTAGGCTCTGTATCACAGCATGAAAAATTTTCCCCAAGCTACTACTGTTTATGTTCTCATGGAAAAAGTCAGGAGACATTGGTTCTAGTCCCTGCTTCTCCTAGATGTGCCACATTGGTCAAATCTTATTGTTTGAAATTAGTTTTATCATCTATAAACCTGAGATATAACATTCACTCTGTTCCACCTGTATCTCAAGGTTCCTTTAGCATAAAATAGGAGGATGTATGCAAAATTTTTAAATAAATTTCCAGGTTCTTTAATATTTTACAAAATTTATTCCCCATCTTAAAAAAGACATCAGGAAGTATGATTGTGCCCTATTATATTTTTTATGTTTTAATAAAGAATGTGTTTAATTTAAGTAATCAGAAAATTAGACTATAAATTATAATTATATAGCCTTTCTAAATTTATAGGATGGAAGATTTTACTTAATGGCATTTGATATGGTCCCAAACTCTAAGAGACTACACTCTTCCAACTTTCTACTATAACTTCAAGTACAACAGCTAAATCTTTTTTTTTTTTAAGATTTATTTATTTTATTATATATCTCCCCTCCGCCCCCCCCCCCTGCTGCGGCGACGCGCCGAGACTGGTCACTGCGCAGGCACGGCTTTCCCCACTTGTGGGCGGCTTCTGCTTCCATTCACGGCCGGCTTTCAGTTCGCAGGTAGCTGGCTGCGCTCCGTTCGCGGGCGACCTGCCCTGCCCGTGGCAGCTTTTGCCTGTCCGTGGCAGCTCAGCTAAATCTTATAAACATTTTGTTGCTAGATTTTTTGTGTATCATTCATATCTAACTACAATTACCATATATGTGGAAATTAAACAACACACTCAACCAACTAAAGAATCAAAGAAAAAAATCACAAGAGAAACTAGGAAATTCCTAAAGAACAAATGAAAATGGGAACACAACATATCAAAATTACAGATGCAACAAAGGCAGTGCACAAAGGAAAATTTACAGCTCTAAATGCCTACTTGAAAAAGAAGAAAGAGCTCAAATCAATAACCTAATTTCACCTAATGAAAAGCTAGATAAGGAAGAAAAAACTCAAAGGAAGAAATAATAAAAATTAGATGGAGATAAATGAAATAAAGAATAGAAAAACAATTGAGAGAATTGATTAAACCAAAAGTTAGTTCTTTGAAAAGATCAATAAAATTGAAAAAGCTTTAGCTAAACTACTAATTAAAAAAGAGAAGACACAAATAACTAAAATCAGAAATTAGAATGAGGAAATTACTACTGACCTTACACAAATTAAAAGGATTATAAGAGACTACTGTGAACAATTGTACACCAATAGATCAGATAATCTAAATGATATGGACAAATTCCAAGAAACACAAACTGTGTATACTGACACAAGAAGAATTAGAGGATGTCAACACACCTCTCTACATAGATTGAATATATCTATGTATTGAATACATACATAGATTGAATCAGTGATCAAAAATCTCTCATCAAAGAAAAACCCAGGACCAGATAACTTCACCAATGAATACTACAAAATAACATTTAAAATCAATCTTTCTCAAAATTTTCCTAAAAAGGGAAAAAAATGAACAGGAGGAAATACTTCCAAACTCATTCTATGAGGCCAGAATTATACTGGCACCAAAGCCAGGTAAAGCTATCACAAGAAAAGAAAATTACAGACCAATTTCCTTTATGAATATACATTCAAAAATCCTTAACAAAATACTAGCAAACTGAATCCAACAGCAAGTTAAAATGATTATATACCACAGCATATGAGATTTACCCTGGTAGGCAAGAGTAGTACAACAGAAGAAAATCATTCAATGTAATTCACCACATTAATAGTGTAATGGTTTGACAGTTTTATCTAATTATGAATTCCAAAAATATAAATTGAATCATGCTTGTAAACTGATCTGCTCATCTGGGCATGATTGGGTTATGATTAGGGCGTTGACTGGGCTGCATCAGTAGGGCGTTGAGCCCCACCCCTCGGTGGGTGTGGTCTCAAGTGTAAAAGGCAAGGCAGAAGATTTGAGAAGCAGATTTTTGAGATGCACTTCTGATGTTGGAGAGGGCTGTTCACCTGA
>PVKH010017485.1:0-15420 GCA_004027955.1 Chaetophractus vellerosus | reverse complement strand
ATATTATAAGATGAAAATATATTATTTTCAAGGAAAAAATGTATAAAATCTTAGAATAAAATTATATCATTTGGACCAGGATACTTGAAAAGTGAAAACTTTTTTTTCAAAACAAGCATTTGTATATCAATAATGTATAGGGAGTCATGTATACATGACCTAGGGATCATATGCTCATTAACATTCTTCCTGGGGGGGCAGCTGTAGCCCAATTGGTAAGGCTCCAGTTTAACCACATGGGAGGCCCTGGGTTTGGTTCCCAGGGCCTCCTCAAGTGGTTAGACCGCCTTGAGAAGGCAAGCTGCCATGGGCAGGGCAAGCCGCCATGAGCGGGCAGGCTGCCAAGCGGTGAGCTGACTCGGCAGGTCGCCGCAGTGTGGGGGACAAGCAGACACAGAAGAACGCAAAATGAACACAGCAAGAACAAGCAGAAAGGGGGGATATATAATAAATAAAAAATAAATATTTTAAAAAAAACATTCTTCCTGGAAAATGCACAAATTTTTAAATAAAATGAGTTAACATGGTGAGGTGGCAATTCTACCTTATCTGACTTTTTTAAACATTTTAATAAGAAAGCAAAATAAGTGTGAGACATTGTCACTTGGTAGCATACCACTTACAGGCTTGGAAATGCGTAGAATCACTCACTTCTCTCAACAGTTTTCACTCACTGACATTGGTCATTGATCAAGACAACATAGCAACAGAAGATTGTGCCAACTGATTAGTATATCAGACACCAATATGAGAAGTCACAGCAGTTATAAAAACAGGACAAATTTGAAGCAGAAAATGAGATAACAGGATCACAGTGAAAGTCAGAAACAGTATTAATGAAACAGGAAGCATGATATTTAATTTAGAGTAACTAAATTAGAGTACAATTTTCCCATGCAGATTGTTTGAATCAGCCTATAAAATAATACAAAAAATACATATTGAGCAGCAATACATGCCAGGAACTGGCCCTGGATTATGGCAGTAAACAAGTCCCACAAGATAGCTGCCGTCATGGAAATTCCATGATAGTATCTTGGTAAAAAAATAAACAAGAATATACATGAAAGAGACAATTTATCATAGTGATGAATGCTGTAGAGAAGATGTAGCAGGGCTACATGATAAAAAGAGGTGAGAGGGAAGATGGCAGAGTAGGGAATTCCAAGACTTAGTCCTTCCACCAAAACAACTATTAAACAGGCATGAACAGTCTGAAACAAGTATTTTGAAAATCTAGAGTCTAGTAAAACATTGTACAACAACCAGGGAGGAGCAGGAGGAAGATGCTCACAAATTATAGTAAAGAACTGTAAATTGCTCTCTCTATGCAAGGTGACAGTGGCACTGATCCCCCATTCTCATGACATGCCACCATGAAGTACAGTCTCTGGCTAGCTGCTAGTGACAGAAAGGCACATAACAATCCTCTTCCCCAAGAACAGGGGTAGGCATGGAAGTCACTGATCATTGCTTTTGATTCACAAAGCCAAATGGCTGGGTCCCAGCCCTGAGGTCAGCTATTTTTCCAAATCATGCCAAACAAAGGTATGGCAACCATTGTTTCAACCCTCCCAGACAGGGGTGGAGATTTAAAGGCACAGTGCTTCCTCAGGGATGCAGGGCACAGTTACCTGAAGGGCTGCATTTGCTGTGCAGGCCAGGAAATCTCAGCTTTGGGGAACCATTGGAGAAGCTGTGGTTGATCTTCTTGACTCCCTCCCCAGGATACTTTGGAACTGGTCTGTGCCATCTTCATGGGTCCCTGGTTCTGTTTTGGCTGGGAAAGACCAACCTTGGAAAGTACTCCCCAGGGTGATCCTCCTACCCCAGAATTTACCCACTAGTCAAAAGCAGCATGAGAAAATGAAAGGAGTGGAAAAACTATAGAGGTGGACAGTGTGGGAAAAAGAAATGATGGCTTCAAATACCCAGTAGAAGGAGGTCTGTCCCCTGGGAAAGAGAGGACACAGCCAAACTCCTGGAAAGAGGGGGACTCCAAAACAACTAACAAGCAAAAGCTCAGAACAAGACAGAGCCCTGAAAGACAAAGTAAACCTTGTACACTGCATTTACTCTGAGCAGTTTCTTGATAGGAAGGCTGAAACTCGAGAAAATCTGTCTAATCTCCAACTGTTGACAAAACCAAGAAACATACATCCCAGGGAGTAAATACCAGAGGGTAACATTTAAAAATATTAAAATATACAGTGTGCAAGAAAAGAGTGCAAAACAAAGAAACAGGAAAAGATGGCCCATCCAAAGGAAGAGGATAAGTATACATAAAACAACAACAAAACCTTTAAAAAAATGATTGTAAAAATGTTCAAGAAGGAGGAAAGTACAGAGAAAGAATGAAGAGAAATTAGAAAAATAATGAATGAACAATATAAGAGTCTAAGGAAAGAGAGAAATTTTAAAAAGGAACCAAACAGAACTACTGGAGTTGAAGACCACAGTAATTAAAATGAAAAATGCCCAGGAGGGTTTCAAGAGCAGATTGGAGCTGTCAGAAGAAAGAATCAGTTTTGAAATGAGTCAGGCAGAGGAGCAGATAGAAAGAAAAAATATTAAAAGTGAAAATGGCCTAGGACAGCTATGGGACACCATCAAGTGCACCAACATAGGCATAATGTAAAGGAGAAAAAAGACAGAAGCAGAAGAAATAGTCAAAGAAATAATGACAGAGAATTCCCCAAACTTAGCAAAAGATGTGAATATGCATATCCAAGAAGCTCAGAGAACACCAAAGAGGATAAACATGAGAAAAAATACACCCTTTCCTATATTGATTACAATATCATATGTGAAGGACAAGGAGAGTTCTGAAAACAGCAAAATTAAAGAAACATGTCATGTAAAAGAGAGTCCCAATTAGAGTGAGTTCTGATTTCTCATCAGAAACCATGGAGGCAAGAAGGCAGATGGTTGAAATACTTAAAGTGCTAAAAGAAAACAGCTGTCAGACAAGAATTATATATCCGGGGAATGTCTCTTTCATAAATGAAGGAGAGATCAAGACATTCTGAGATAAACAAAAGCTGAAGGAGTTCATCACCACTTGACCTGCCTTATAAGCAGTGGTGTTCTTCAGACTGAAAGAGAAAGACAATAGACAGTGGTTCAGAGAAACAAGAAATAAAATCATGAGGTAAAGGCAACCATTTGGGTAATTAAAAATGCCAGTATTTTTGTATTGTATTGTTTGTTAAGTAACTCTACTTCTTACTTTCTACAGGTGCTCAAATTCAAATGTATAAAAAGTAATGTTAAATCTAGATTTGTGGACATACAATGTACAAAGATATAAGTGTTAACAAATACAAAAAACGGGGGTAGAGAGGGGTATAAGAAAAGTATATGAGCATGCTATTGAATTTAAGTTGGTATTAAAGCAAATACGATTGTTATATATTTAGGGTTTTAAATGTTAACTCCATGGCAACCACAAGGAAAACAGGTGAAAAATATATCCAGATAGAATTGACAGGGCACTCAACATGGTACAACACAGGAAAGCAAATAAATATAAAAGTAGGCCTTAATGGAAGTGAAGGACAACAAAAGGTATAAGGTTTAAAAAGGCTAAATAGCAAAAAGGCAAAAGAAAGACCTGTATTATCATTAGTGAATTTAAATGTAAATGGATTAAACTTTCCAATCAAAAGGCAGAGATTGATAGAATAGATAAAAAAGCATGACCCAACTATGTGCTGTCTGCAAGAGACTTACCTTAAAGTCAAAGATACAAGTAGGTTGAGGGTGAAAGGATGGAAGTAGTAACAGAAAGAGAACTGAGGTGGCTATACCAATATTAAATAAAATAAACTTTAAGTCAAAAATAATTACAAGGGACAAAGATGGTCATTACATTCTGATAAAGGGGACAATTCAACAAGAAGATGTAACAATTGTAAACATACATGCACCTAACATCAGAGCCCCAAAATAAACGAAGAAAATAATGACAGATTTGAAGGGAGAAATTGATGGTTCTACTTAATAGTGGGAAACTTTAACACAACACTCCAAAAATGGATAGAATATCTACCCAGAAGATCAATAACGAAGTATAGGACTTGAGTGATTCACTAAAGCAACTAGACCTAACAGACATATATAGAAAACTGCATCCAATGAAAAGAAAATACATATTCTTCTCTAGTGCACACGGATATTTTCCAGGGTATACCATGTGCTTGGCAAAAAAATAAATAAAAAAACAAGTCTCAATAAATTAAAAAATACCAAAATCATACAATGTATATTTTGTGACCACAGTGGAATGAAATTAGAAATCAATAACAGAAGTAGAAATGGAAAATTCACAATTATGTGGAAATTAAACAACATACTTTTAAAGAACCAATAAGTTAAAGAGGAAATTAGAAGTGAAATTAGGAAGTATCTAGACAGGAATGAAAATGAAAATACAACATATGAAAACTTATGAAATGCAGTGAAGGCTTGGAAAGAAATTTATAGCTTTAAATTCTTGCAATAAAAAAGAAGAAAACCTTCAAATCAGAGTCCTATCCTCAAAGCTAGAAGAACTAGAAAGAGAAGAGCAAACAAAACCCAAAGCAAGTAAAAGGAAGGAAATAACAAAGATTGCAGTAGAGATAAATGAAATAGAAAACAAAAATAGAATCAACAAGATCTTTAAAAAGATAAATAAATTTGGGAAACCTTTAACTAGACTGACAAAGATAAAAAGAGAGAGGACATAAATCATGAAAATCAGAAATGAAAAATGCTATTACTACCCACCTTTCTGAAAAATAAGACTATAAGTACATGTTATGAAAAACTCTATGCCAATAAACTAGATTGCCTATATGAAAAGGACAAATTCTTAGGAAAACACAAACCACCTGCATTGACTGAAGAGGAAATAGAAGATCCAACAAGACAATCAGTAGTAAAAAGATTGAATCAGTAATCAAAAACTTGCCAGCAAAAAAAAAAGCCCAGGATCAGATGCCTTCACAGGGGAATTCTACTAAACATTCCAAGAAGACTTAACTACATTTCTGATCAAATTCTTCCAAAACATTGAAGAGGAGGGAACACCCCCTAACTCATTCTACAGTGCCAAAATAACCCTCATTTAAAAAGCCAGATAAAGATACCACAAGAAAAGAAAACTACAGAAAAAATATCTTATGAATATAGACCCAAAAGTCCTCAACAAAATACTAGCAAACCAAATCTAACAGCATATTAAAAGAATTATACACCATGATCAAGTGGGTTTATATTGGATATGCAAGTTTGGTTCAACATAGGAAAATCAATTAATGTTATACACCACATGAACAGAATGAAAGGGAAAATGACATCTGAAACGATGCAGAAAAGACATTTGACAAAATACAGCTCCCTTTCTTAATAAAAACACTTAGAACACTAGGAATAGAAGGAAAGTTCCTCAAAATGATAAAGGGCATATATAAAAGCCCACAGCTAAAGTCCTATTTAATGGTAAAAAACTTAAAACTTGTCCTCTAAGATCAGAAACAAGACAAGGTTGCCCACTGTCACCACTGTTATTCAACATTATATTTGAAGTTCTTGCCAGAACAATTAGGCAAGAAAAAGAAACAGACATCCAAATTGGAAAGAAAGAAGCAAAATGTTACCTATTTGCATTTGATATGATCCTATATAAAGAAAATCTTAAAAATCCACAACAAATCTCCTAGAGCTAATAAATGAATTCAGAAAGTGCTGGGGTACAAGATCAACACCCAAAAATCAACAGTGTTTCTATACACAAGCAATGAACAATTAGACAAAGAAATCAAGAAAAAAAATTCCTCTCACAATAGCATCTAAAAGAATCAAATATCTAGGAATATATTTAACCAAGGAAGTAAAAGACTTGTACACAGAAAACTACAAAACATTGCTAAAGGAATTAAAGGAGACTTAAATAAATGGAAGAGTATATCCTATTCATGGATTGGAAGACAAATATCATTAAGCTGTCAATACTACCTGTGGCAGTTTGAGATTATTTTATGAATCCCCAAAAGAGAAAGATTACATTTGTAATCTATTCCTCTAAATGTGATACCCTTTGATTGCATTAAAGTCAGCTAAGAAAACATTGATTAGATTACTTGATAAGATGACTTTAGGGCTTTGGATCACACTACATCAGTGAGGTATGGCTCAGGATGCGTCTCCATCCCTTTGCTGGGTCTAATATAAACCATCTGACTCACATGGACAGACAGAGGCAAAAAGGGAGCCAGCATATTTGGTTCTGCAATGTGAGAAAGAAGATTGCTAAGCAGTAAGCTCCCAAGAGGCTAAGCCCATGGAGAAGCTCAAGAGAAGACCAGCCCTGCAATATGCCTGATAGCTTACAGCTGAATTTGGGAAGAGTGCAGAACAGCCAAGACTGATACAGGAGACCCAGAAAGAGAAAAGCCCTATGCTTCGTTGCACAAAGATGAGCTCAAAGAGACAGTAGATTCTGGAGAGAACAACATAGAGATTGGTGGCCATCTTGCATCAACATGTGGCAGCTGACTTGGGTGAGAAAGCACCTCTTATGGTGTCTTGAGTTGGACTTTTCACAGCATTGGAACTGTGAATTTTTACCCCAAATAAATACTCTTAATAAAAGCCAAGCTATTTCTGGTACTTGGTATCAGCTGTCCTTTAGCAAACTAAAGTACTACCCAAAGCAATTTATGGATTGAATGCAATCCCAATCAAAATGCTAACGTATTCTTAGCAGAAATTGAAAAGTCAATCATCAAATTTATATGGAAGTACAGGAGTGGTGAAGAGCTAAAGCCATCTTGAAAAAGAAAAATGATGTTGGAGGACTCACACTTCCCAATCTTCAAACATACTACAAACCCACAGTAGTCAAAACAGCATGGTACTGGCACCAGGACAGACATATAGACCAATGGAATTGAATTGAGAGCTCAGAAATCAACCTTCATATTTATGGACAACTGATTTTTTTAAGATTTATTTTTATTTGTTTATTTCTCCCTGCCTCTCATTTTTTGCACTTGCTGTGTCTGTTCCTTGTGTGCTTGTCTTCCTTTTTTTAGGATGCACTGGGAACCAAAGCCAGGACTTCCCATGTGGGAGGGAGGCACCTAATTGCTTGAGCCACCTTCATTCCCTGCTTTGTTGTGTCACTCATTATGTTTTCCTCCCAGTGTTTCTTGTTGTGTCAGCTTGCCGCACCAGCCTATTGCATCAGAGCACTGTCTTGCTCTTCTTCTTTAAGAAGCACCGGGAACTGAACCTGGGACCTCCCATGTGGTAGGTGGGAGCTAAATCTCTTCAGCCACATCTGCTTTGGACAACTGATTTTTAACAAGGTGAGAAACACCATTCAATCGGGAAAGAATAGTCTTTCCCACAAATGGTGTGGGGAAAACTGGATCTCCCTTTGCAAAAAAGAAGGGAGGACTTCTACCTCCCACCCTATAGAAAAATCAACTCAAAATTGATCAAATGCCTTAATATAACAGCTAAAAGTATCAAACTTCTAGAAGAAAATAGAGGGAAGCATCTTCAGGAACTTGTGTTACACAATGGTTTCTTAGAATTTATACCCAAAGCACAAGCAACAAAAGGAAATAATGGTAAATGGGATTCATCAAAATAAAAACTTTTTCTCCCAAGAGACTTCATCATGAACACAAAAGTAAAACCTACACAATGGGAGAAAATACTTGGAATCCACATACCCAATAAAGGATTACTATTCAGAATATATAAAGAAATTCTTCAACTTAACAACAAGACAAAGAACTCAATTAAAAACTAGTCAAAATACTTGAACAGACATCTCTCCAAAGAAGATATATACATATGGCCAGAAAGTATATGGAAAGATGCTCAAAATTATTAGCTAGCAGGGAAATGGAAATCAAAACCACTATGAGCTACCATTTCACACACAATCGAATGGCTATTACTAAAAACAAAACAAAACAACAGCAACAAAAAATCCATAAAATAATAAGTGTTTTTGAGAGGATGTGGAGAAATACGACAAATGGGAACACTCATTCATTGCCATTGGCAATGGAAAATAGTGCAGCTGCAGTGAAATTCAGTTTGTCAGTTCTTCAGAAAGCTAAGTATAAACTACCACGACTGGCTATCTCACTCATATGTATATGTCCAAAAGATTTGAAAGCAGGAACTTTAACACATATTTGTATTTTGAATTTCATAGCGGCATTATTCACAATTGCCAAAAGGTATAAGCAACCCGAGTGTCCATCAACCAGTAAATAGATAAATAAATTGTAGTATATGCATACAATGGAATATTATTCAGCCATATAAAAGGAATGAAGTCCTTATAGATGCAACAACATGGGTGAAACTTGAAGTTATCATGTTGAGTGAAATAAGCTGACACGAAAGGACGAATATTGTATGATCCCGTTGACTTGAAACAATTAGAATGAGCAAACTCATAGAGTCAGAATCTTGAATATAGGTTACCAGTGGATGGAGTGGGGATAGGAAATGGAAAGTTAAGGCTTAAAATGTACAAGTTTCCCATTTGGAATGGTGGAAATGTTTTAGTAATGGATGGTGATGAGGGTAGCACAACATTGTGAACACTATTAACAGTACTGAAATATATCTCTGAAGGTAATTAAAAAGGGGAACTATTAGATTGTATATATGGTAACAGAATAAAATTTTAAAAAATAATTTATGGAACTACACTACATAAACAGTGAACTCTAATATAAACCATGGACTTTAATTAACAATGCAAGCATAAAAATGTGCTATCATCAATTGTAACAAATGTTCCACACCAATGCAAGGATTTGGTGGTGGGGTGATATGTAGGAATCCTATATTTTATGCACGATTGTTC
Organism: Chaetophractus vellerosus; assembly: GCA_004027955.1. Lineage (NCBI taxonomy): Eukaryota > Metazoa > Chordata > Mammalia > Cingulata > Chlamyphoridae > Chaetophractus > Chaetophractus vellerosus. Next base: position 6,536 of record PVKH010017485.1, on the reverse strand, counting down.
TGTAAATCCACAACTTCTCTAATAAAGAAAAAAAGCTAAAAATAAAGAAACATAGGGATCTGGTAGGTTCATGAGGCCCCTCTGAAAATGTGGAATTTGAACAGATAATTGAATATATAGTCAACCATGTATGGATCTTGGAATGCACAAAGAAGGAACAGTAAGTAAAAAATGGCTTTTAAGAGAACTAAAGGGAAAATCACAAGATTGTGAGGTCCCCATAGCCTCAAAGAAAAGTACAAACTTCAATAACCAGGAAATGGGTTAATCTGCCTGATGCTACTGAGAGCTTGTATTAGGTTTTACAAGATTATTAAGTTCACAAGACAGAAGTGGTTGGTGACTGCGGTGGTTTGAAGCTATAAGTACCCTCAAAAAACATCTTCTTAAATTTAATCCACTCCTGTGGTTGTAAACCCACTGTAAGGAGGACTTTTTGATGATGTTACTTCAGTTGTGAAAGTGTGGCCCACCCCAATCAGGATGGGTCTTAATCATATTACTGGAGTATTTTACAAGTAGAATGAAATAGTGGGAGAAATAGAGAAAGTTACGGGAAGCAAGAGGCTGGACATTGATGGAACCCAGAAGAAAGGGAGAGACCAGGAGATGCCACCATGTGCCTTGCTATATAACAGAGGAGCCAAGGATTGCCAGCAGCCAGTCCCAGAATGCCACAGTATTCAGAGAGAAAGAATTGACTTGATGATGTCTTGATTTGGACTCTCTTTCAGGCTCAAAACCATAAGCTAATATATTCCCATTGCTTATGCTGACCTATTTCATAGTATTTGCTTGAGCAGCCTAGGAAACTAAAATAGTTACCTTGTTAACAACTGTTTCTATGGAATAGTAGGACCAAAAGCCAAGGTGGAACTGTGAAAAGAATAATGGGAGGTGCAAAGGACAAAAGCTTCTGAAGACAACTCTTCCAGTAAGTTTTCTGTTACAGATTGGTTTGACAGGGGCTTCTTTTGAAGATACCATTACAACAAGGGAAAGGAGATTGCAGTGACTTTTGTCCATGGAATGAATTCCATGCAGAAGGAGAAACTGACCAAGCAGTGGCAGAGGGGCTATCAAGTCCTTAAGTAACTCAAGGGAATTCCTTAAGTCCTCCAATAGGTGAGCCGGAATGGGATCCAGATGGCAGGTAGATGGCGAGGCCTTTACATATAAATGCCTTGCAGAGGCAGTACACATGCAAATAGGTTGTAGATTATTCAGAAGAAAGATGGGTAGTTTGTATCTGCTATGTCAAAATGACATGTTCACTGAGACAATCTGTTAAGAATAAGATGAGATTGAGATTGAAGAAAGATGAGAAAGTATAAAATAATGATCTAAATTGGTGGGAGAAAGGGATACAAATGCAGTGGGATTTTCAGATATTGCTGAATGACCAGATATATTTGGGGTCATATCGTTAAAGTGGGGCCACTTAGCATGGCAGTCATATTTTCTACAGGAATATCAGCTGCTAGGTGCAGGCATAGAGCAAATGACTGTTAGGTTTAACTAGGTTTGAGATTTTCCTTGGTAGGTTTAATGGAGATAGGGAGGCAAGGAGGTGGAGAATGCCTGAGAGGAGGAGATTTGTGGTTGTTCCATAGAATCTAATCTAGACAGAGAAGGATGAGAGGGTAATGAGGTGGTGATGACTAGTAAAGAAAAAATGGAAGTGTCCATCAATGCAGAGGAAGTTCCCTGCAGGGTGGGAGAATCATTGCGGTGGGCATTTCAGAAATGAGCTCAAAGATGGAAATGACCTTTTGTTTACATCAGTGGAACAAGGAATTTACCGAAAATCATGGAGTGACAGAAAAATATGTAAACACAGAAAGGATTGTGGAATTTTTAGGAACTGTTTATTGAGATGCAAAAAATGAAGGTGGACTCAGCAGTGTAATGGGCTCAGGTAGGAGACATAATTTCCAAAAAAGCATGGTCCATTTGATGTACTAGGAAAAGAGATGAGTTTTCTACTCAGGCAAATTTAGGAATAAAGACACACATCGGTCAGTGAACATCAGTGTATATCTGCTGTGGTAAGTAAAATGACCTGCCTGAACATTCAGGAAACCCTTAGCTTCATATCCAAGTAGAACTATATATATTTCTCTATCACTATGTAGATTTTAGAAATAAGTCTAGTTACTTAGCATTGGCTCATTTCTCATCTTGCTCTGAACTTTGCATAACTTTGCAAAAATTCAGAACTACTGTTGAAATCTCAAGGGAGATTTCAGATGCATGAGCTAGCTGGGAAATGGACCCTTTGCCCTCTGAACACACACATCCAAACCAAATAAGGGGCTGCCTGGAAGAAAATGGATATGCAAGCACCAAAAGTGAGAGCACAGTATGTATATGGAAAAGCCATTTCAGCATTTGCCCTATTCCTCAAAAGTAGGAAGACTGATAAATCAGTGCTAACTTCTATTCAGCAGAACACTCAGCTGCCCTTCTCATGTAACCATCTCATTCTCACATGAAAAGTTTGGAAATTCAGCTCATGGAGTGAGATTTTAGGAATGGTGAGATAGTTCAGTATCAGGACCAGGAAGGCATTGCTTTGAACATGGAGCTGCTTATTTTAGGGTTGATGATTGTTGAAACTCATTTTTATTGTTTCATGTTTATTGAAGCTGTATGAAATCGGAATTTAGCAATTATTCTTCCTCAGTGTTGATTCCCACCCCATCGCTAATCATCTATGCATTCTACTATTGTTAGATTTTCACTTCTTAATTTCTTATTTAAATACACCTATTCCCCTACCCTCCCCCACAATTAAGAACTTTCAGTGGCTCTCATTACTATAGAAAATAATGCAAAATCCTTTTAGCCTGATATTCAAGGTTCATCCATTGATTCAATATTTATAAAGAACTAGCAATGTGTTGAGTACTGTTTTAAGAAATGCAATGGTAAACAAGATAGGTAAAATCTCTCTGTGTGTGGAGTATACATTCTAATGGTTGTGGAGAGTAAAGGAGAGACCATTTCTAACAACGATAAAGTCCTACAGAGCCATTAAAAACAGAGGGATGTACAACATTTCAATTAATCCTTAAAAAATCCAAAAGAAGAGTCATTATTATCTCCATTTTACAGATAAGAACACCGGGACTCAGAGGGATTAAGTAACTTAACCTCTTTCACTAGGTCAATAAGAGATAGGAGTTAAGATTTGAATCCATCTCTATGAGACTCCAAAACCAAGTTTACACCTTCCAGTACTGATTGTATTTAGGTGTTTGCAAAATTTTGCCTTTGCAATTCTGCAAAAAACAAACACATACATATTCAGAATAAAGAAATGTTAATGTATCATATGGCTTATTTCTGTACTTGAAATTAGAATAGAATACATAGGACTATTTAGAAATATTTTTCATTTTCTTGTTGATATTTATAAGCTTATACATATTGTTTATTCATCATAGATATTGTGATATTTTTTCTTGCTTTATCTGTTTTGTTGATTCACTGATTGTTCTCAGTCCTGGGAATCTTGAGGAACCAAGGACATTTTCCATTTTAAACTGAAAACCATGAAAAGCTAAATTTCCTAAAACAGTTGGTGGAGACCTTGTACTAAATATAACTTTTGAAATTCATACATAATTCTGTCACTATATTTGTTTAAAACATTTATTCAAGAGTCAAATATCACATCAAAGTCACAATTAACTTTATCTTTATGGAAAGGATGATAACTTTAGTGTTCGAAAAAATACCCAAAAAAGAACTTTATATGGGTTGTTTAATCATGGTTCAATTTTGAAAATTCCCAAGTTGGAAAAATGATTCATAACAAGATGATTTGGAGTGAAAAATAAATATGGCTTGTTATTTTGTTAAGCAACAGTGAAAACACAAGTGTAAGTATAAGACATATTTTTCAATTCTTCCATTTTCTTTCCATAAAAAACATCTCAGAAGTTCTGTGGCATCACATTGTCAAAAGCTGAGAATCCTTCCAGTTTGAAAGTTAGAGTGATTACTTGTAACTAAAATAATAAAGCATAAGCACAGATTGGTCAAGTCAGAAAAGAAAATGAGGGAACATCTTTCAATATCTTTCTTTATATATCAAACATACATCTAGCCCGGGTTAAATGCATTTTCTCACCAATAAAAACTAACATAGATATTTCCAAACGTTATTAAGACAACATGCATATCCAAGCAGGGAAAGGGGATCTTTCCTTGCCATGGAAAGGAAGGAAATTGTTTTGGTTTTACTTTGGTTTAGTTCAATTCGGTTTTAATTTAGGCATATAGAGATAGATGTCACCTTAAGAGGCTAGTTAAAGAAACAGGCACATTAAGCAACTGGCAAAGCCACTACATTTGTGAGTCATCCTTTATCCTATATTCTTCTTTACCTGCCAATTGTTTCAAGCTTTCATTTCTCTCTGCTTCTGCCACTTCTCTTCATTTTATCTGCCACCATCCTGGTTCAGGGCCTTATCATTTCCACGTGGATTTTAGCATTAACCTGCTTATTGTTTTGTTTTGTTTTTCCCTTCAGCCATGACCCCTCTTCCTCTTTAGCTCATTCCTCTGTCAGAATTACCTTTCCAAAGGACTGTCTCTAAAACAGAACTCAAATCCTTTTACATGTCCCTTTCCTGGACAGCCCATTCTTTCACCACATCACCAAAGTAATGCTCCCTACCAGGCATTCTGAGGCGTATTTATATCCCGAAACTTGCCAGACTTTCAGGCCTCTGTAGCTTGGCTCACCCTGTTTCTTTGCTTGGAAATCATTCCCCACCCCTCCCACCACTGAGACTCAGCTAAAGCATTCTCTCCTCTAAGAAGTCTTTCTGGACACTGAACTTCCACCCCTTCCTCACCACAGGGCTAACTCAGGTCCCTCTGTGAAAGCCCATACCAGATCCACTGGAAACCTACTTGCACTGTAAAGTCATTGATCCTCATGCTTGTGTCCCCAAGCACACAAACGTTCTTCAGTACAATAAAGGCCCTACTTGTCTCTGTAGCCCCAAAGCACAGTTTTAAGCAGAATAGATGCCATAAATACCATATGAAATAAACATTAAATATTAAATGATCACCACGTTTTCTTCACCTTTTGCACTAAAGCCATCATGCTGATTATATATTTTATTCCCGATTCGTATAATTAGAAAAAATGTATCCTAATGATTTTCAAAAGGAGTTATAAATATTTCTGTTGGCCAGTATTTAAAACACAGAGCTTCTATCGATCACACTGCTAACCCTGTATTTGTAATACTATTGTAATATGACAGTAACTCAGCAAAGGGGCAAAAGAACTAAAAGAAGACAATCCTGAGCCAGATCACATGGGTTCAAATCTTGGTTCTACCCCTGTTTTAGTTTCCCAGCTGCTAAAACAAATACCACACAGTGGGTTGGTTTAACAACAGGAATTTATTGGCTCAAGGTTTCAGAGGTTAGAAGGCTTGTTTCCTACCAGGGTGAGCATGTTCTGGTGGGCTGGCAATCTTTGGGTTTCCCTGGTTTTTCCATCACATGACAATGCACATGGAGGTGTCTTCTCCTTTCTCTTCCAGTATCCATTGACTTCCAGATTCTTGCTACTCCCCATGGCTTCTCTTTCTCTCTCTGGTCTTCTTTATAAGGACTCCAGTAATAGGATTAAGACCCATCCTGATTCAGTTAGGCCACACCTTAACTGCAGTAACCTCATCAAAAAGTCTTATTTACAAGGGGCTCACATCCACAAGACTGGATGAAGATTAAGAACACGTTTTTCTGTTACATAATGTCAAGTCACCACAACCACTAACTCTGCATCTTAAAGAAAATTACTTAAATTCCCTATGCCTGTTTCCTCATCTGTTAAATGGGGATCAGGATAATAATAGGTACAATAATATAATACCTACTTCACTGGGTTGTTATGATTAACTGAAGGAGGAATGCACTTGGAACAGTGTCTGACACATGATAATTGCTCAATAAAAATTAGCTAGAATCACTACTAGCCCAGTGACTATCTCCAGCTATATCTCTCAGTGATGGCTTCATATACAACACTTGTTTAAGTTATTCTCCTTCAGATTACCCCCCTTGTAACCACCTGATTCTGATAAAGACTGGGATATAAAGTTAATACAGCTCTCTCTTAACCAAAGAATCCAATGGGATCATTGTCATCAATGCTATTGGGTTTCTTCTCTGTGGCACTTCTAGCACCTCCGTGATGGCAATTCAAGAACAGTAAGTTTGAAAGTCTAAGATTCTTTACCACCCAATGGCCAGTGGCTCCAAGCCCCAGCCATTCTTAATAACAAGAATCTGTCTTTCTTCTCTCAACCATGGAGAAGTGCTGGCACCCTGGAGGTGCCCACAGGAGTCTTGGATGTGGATCTTGGATGGTGGGTAACAAGTTAATAGGGAGAATAGACCTACTGGAGGGCACACAACTCACAATCCACACAACTTGTTTTCATATAGACCAGCAGTTCTCCACTTTGGTTGCACATTAGAATCACTGAGGATGTTTTTTTTTT